>JABUQX010133549.1:42500-55385 GCA_015478945.1 Trachelipus rathkii
AGAAGAAGAAGAAATTCTGAAAAACTATTCTAAAACTTCGATTTAGTTTATTAATTATTATTGAAATTTAGACTAATAAGAGAATTCTGGCGTTCCTTATGAGTTTCCAAATGGGAGCAGATAAATATGTGTTTCTTTAAAGTTTTTTTTACAAATATTGTTATTATATGATACTAACAATAAATTTGAGTGCTGATAAGCATGATCAAAATTTTTTAAATGTAATAAAAAAGGTATCAATTTAATGCATATACTTCTTCACGCGTCGCACGTTTGGCAGCGCCCGAGACAGAGCGGCGTCTCGGGATATTTTCTGTAGTGCAAAAATCTTGCCCGGAAACAAGAGAAAATCTGTTACGGCAAAGTATATCCATGAAGGTTAGGTCGAAATTCACTGCATCGTCGATCCATATAGTTTAGGTTGAGTTTTACTGCATCGTCGATCCATATAGGTTAGGTGGCGGTTTACTGCCCTCTAAGTTCAGGTTATGATATGTTTTGTTATGTATACATAGAATCGGCATTTTCCTAGATAAGCAGGAAATAAAACGTACTTGAAAATTCATTGACACAATAAGAAAGTACTACACTTAATGAATAATATACGTATTTGTAAAAAGTGACATTATTATTATTATTATTATTATTATTATTATTATTATTATTATTATTATTATTATTATTATTATTATTATTATTATTATTATTATTATTATTATTATATTATATTATTAATTATTATATTAATGCTAAATATTTGAATTAATAATTTATTATCCAAAAGAATTTTTCCTTTTGTAAATTGATGAGTAGTAAGGGCTAACTTTTCGTTTAAAAAGACCGCGACCTTTTTTTACTTCCTGTGAACCTTTCCTTGAGGGTATTTTTACCTGCCCTTGACTCTTTTTTGACCTTTACCTTTTTGGGCTTGACCTTTTTTGGGCCCAAATTTTTTTACCTGACCCTTAACCTTTTTGGGCCTTGACCTTTTTGGGACTTTACCTTTTTTTCGACCAACCCTTAGATACCATGGTCCAATTTTTGCCCACGGTATTTTTTTGAGAAACCCTATTTTTTTGAGAACCCTAAATTTTTTTGAGAACCCTAATTTTTTGAGAACCCTAATTTTTTGAGAACCCCTAAATTTTTTGAGAACCCTATTTTTGGAGAACCCTAATTTTTGGCAACCCTAATTTTTTGCACCCTTTCGAAGAAAGGGTGCGCCAAACGGTTTGCGTCAGCAACCGTTGTACGTTAAACTCCCCCATTTTAACCCCCTAATTTTTTTCTGACCGTGGGCAATTTTGCCCCGGCAATTTTTGTGTGTCTTTAGGGGCATAGCCCTATTTTTGAGTCTTTACCTTGTTTGACCAACCTTGTCAGATACCATGGGTCAATTTTGTTAGACGTGGGCCATTTTTGACCCCGGCAATTTTGATTTCCTTTAGGCTTAGCCCCTATTTTTTTGAATGTCCTTTACCTTGTTTGGCCACCTTGCCAGATACCATGGGACATCATTTTTGGCCCACGGTATATTTTTGGCTACCCTTTGGTCTTCCATGGGACAAATTTGGCCCACCTAATTTTTGGCCACCCTTTGATCTTCCGTGGGTCCATTTTTTGCTCACGGTAATTTTTGGGTCTTCATGGGTCATTTTTTGCCCACGGAAATTTTCCACCAACCCTTTGGTATTCATTGGGTCCTGTTTTTGGCTCACGGTGAATTTTTTGGGACTTCCTTAGGGGCTTAGCCATTTCTTGATGTTTTACCTTGTTTTTGCACCATGATATTTCGGTTTTTACCTTAATTAACGTGGGTCAAATTTGACCCACAGGTAATTTTTTTGTCCTTCCTTTAGGGGCTTACCCCTATTTTTTGATGTCTTTACCTTGTTTGACCAATGAGATATTTAGCCTTTGACCGTTAGCCGACACCCATGGTCAATTTTGACCCCACGCTAACTGATGCTTGATTGGTTCCATCAAGCCGTAAGAAGTATCTAGTGATGTTCTATTTGTGTCTATGAATATTAGATGAGTGCCAGGTGAAGTGCCAGGTGAGGGCCAAGTGAGTGCCAAGTGCCAAATGAGTGCCAAGTGAGTGGCAATGAGTGCCAAGTGAGTGCCAATGAGTGCAAGTGAGTGCCACATAGTGCCAAGTGAGTGCCACTTTTTCAAGCCTTTCTAGCCTCCCCCTGATCTGCTGAATGGCTCAATGCGGGATTTATGATCGAAAAATTACCAACGCGTTGGGGATTTGCAATTGGATATTTCTCTCAAGCTGCTAGGATACTTCCTACTTATGAGTTAGTAGATTTTCAACACTTTATACACAATGCCATAAGACTGCTTCTACAAACTATTGACACGTCGTAAGCACGTCGTGCCGCCATCGCCACAAACATTAAACCATAGACACTTTAACATTAAACCATATTACACTTACATTAACCAATAGACATTACCACTCACAACACCTCCGATATTTTGATGCGCTCAACTTTTGAATGCCCAACTTTTGAATGCATGCAGCATTAAATGCCTCAACTTTGATGGCCCAACTTTGATGCCTCAGCATTAATGCCCTCAGCTTGATGCCTCAATTTTGTTGCCTCATCTTTGATGACTCATTTTTGATGAAGTCATCTTTGCATACCACCTATATTGATGATTCATCTTTGATGAATCATTCTTTTGTCTACCCTCTAAGATCATAACGCTACCAAACCAGGGCTCGAGCGTGAGCCCTTCGCGGAAAGCAGCCATCCCGCACCCCGCAGGTGCGAACCCGCCGCGTCCCCGCCCGCCGCGTGCGCCCGCAGGCGTCCTGTATTTTTACCGGTTTCCCTATTGCCAAACCATGACAAGTCGTTTTAATTTCCGCCCGCCGCAGCCGCAAGTGCTTCAGCAGTCTCAAAATTCCCGAGTGAACGCCAAAATTTTGTTGGTCATTCATTTTTATTTCAATACTTAAACATTTCAAAGAATTTCTTTTTCAAATATACTATGAGCCATTCATAATTACTAGGCAATTGTACTAATTTTCTTAAAAACATATATTCTTTACATACCTTAAAGGGAGCAGTAAGCATTAGAAACAATAGAGGTGTTTATTACCTCTAACACCGTAGGGGATTAAGTTGGACTTTGGTTTTACTGCTTTAACTTGCTTTAACTCTTTGCTTTACTGCTTTAAACTCATAATTTAAACTGGCTTTAACTTTTCTGCTTTATGCTTTAATTTCCTGGCTTTACTGCCTATAGACTTTCTGCTTTTACTGCTTTAAAACTCACAATACATTACATACCTTAAAGCAGTAAAGCAGTAAAACAATGAATGGTGTTACCTTAACACCTATTGGGTTAGTAGGCTTTTTGTTTTACTGCTTTACTGCTTTAAACTTTCGCTGCTTTACTGGCTTTAACTTTTCTGCTTTCTGTTTTATACTTCATATATTTATTACATTATGTTTTGTATTTTATTTTGTTATTTTTATTTTGATTACTTTTTATTTAATTTTTCTATTTTTATTTTTGTTTTAATACTTTTTTTATTTTTATTTTGTTATGTTAGAATAAAAACACACGATTTATGTAATTTTAAATAAATATTTGATTTAATAAAATTGTAGGGAAATTTTATAAAAAACAAATATTTACCCTAGCAATACGGCAACTATTAAACTCATTGCTCAAGTATATACACAACGAGTATGGATGTGGGATGATTTACGTCCGAAGTCCCGCTCATGTCTTGTAGCTGGCCGACAGGATGTGGAAAACCTTTCTATTATTAAATATTTTAAAGGAAATGAAGATTTTGAACAAACCCCTGTAAAAATAATATGGTGTTAAAATGTTTATTCAGGAAAAATTTAAAGAATATAAAGATGTGATTCAATTTCATGAGGGCATTACGATATTAGATCGCTGGACAATATACAAGGCCACAAAATTATTGTATAGATGATTTAATGCACAAATTGAATTTGGAAATAGCAGAAGCGTTCACAGTTTAATTCCCACCATCTAAAGTATCTCTGTGTTTTTCAATAACGCAGAATATTTTCATCAGCACAGCATATGCGAAGTGTTTCCTTAAACACGCAGTATTTACTGTTGTTTGGACAGAGAAAAGACATGAGTCAAATTAATGTATTGGCAACTCAAATGTTTCCCCTTCAAAGGAAAGAGTTCTTAAAGTATATAAAGAGGTTACTTCATTCCCCCACGGTTATTTGATGTGTGAACTTCATCCCAAAAACACGCACAGAGTGCTGCTCCGTACCAACATTCTGCCCTATGAGATAGAAACTGTATACATACCTGAATAATGAGTGCTCTAGTTGCAAAGTATTTACCTCTTATAAAAAAATTTAAAAAGCTGAAACCTTCTGAAAAACGTAAACTAATTAGTGAGGATGAGAAATTCATCCAGTGTGTATGTGAAGTTCTGTTAAATCTTATAAATAGGAAATGTTCCTTTAAACAAACCTCACCAGAAGTAAGCACGCCGTTACTAGAAACATCATTTAAATCACTCTCCTCAAACCTAAAAATATCTGAAAAAAATAAAAAAGAAGTTTACTACAGAGAGGAAGGAAGGGGTAAATTCTGCCATTCTCTTCTCGTTATAGCCTCCCCTGATAACTAAGTGGTTGTCCCCATAATGAAGAAGGGCTGTACTTCCATATAATGAGTATGAGAAAATGAAAGTATAATAATAGCATGCATCTGTACAGAATTCAGTTCCTCAGATTCACCATTCACAACCTCAATATGGACAGTTATTGCCACACCTTGCGCAAAATCCACAATCACAGTTTCATCATTCACAACCCCCATACACGCAGATATTACAGCCCAATGCATTGACATTACATCCTCTTTCACATCAACAACAACAGCTGCACACCAGAATCCTTAATATTGTGAACGACTCTTATAATTTCCAGCAGCCTCTAACCTCCTAGCTTATATGATGCTAAAGTGAAACAGATAACCGAATATAGAAAGAAGTGTACAGAAATTAAATCAGAACATTAACATCCATGAAGAAAACGCATCTTATACCCAAGGACGCCATAACCAAAAATTGATAGATCTAAAGACTTGCAACCTACATCCAACCTTAGTTCCCTGTGATACCGATGATGTAGATATATCCTTAATGAAGTAATAACTTGACAGTGAAAAATGAAGATAAATTTAAAATATCCTAGAAGGAGAGCTTACCTTAATAAGTGCGTAATATCAGGATAGCTTTTATATATTATATTTTTAAAAGACCAATTAACTTTGAATGAAGCCGGACAGATCGTAATTGATGATGAAATAGTTAAAGGATCAAATATTGTGGATTTGATAGCTGATCTCTCACGTAACTGGAAGAAAGGACCTGTAAAAGGATGGAATGATATCAAACAAGAACTTCAGACTATTAATTTTCCCCGAAGTTTAATCTTAAATACAAGCCGATTAGCAGACTTAGATAATATCCCCGTTTCGCCAAGACCTGATTCAAGTCCATCAGGCACTTCTTACGCATCAGATAAATTTAAACGTGTTACCAGATGCCGACTAAGAAAAACACCTTATAATAGGTCTAGTTGGATTAATTCGTAATTATGTATTATCATATATATTTAGTTGTAATGTTTGTGTATAAATAAATGTTATTTTAAATCTTTTTCTCTTTCTTTATCCCTTGTGACCTAATATCACATTTTTGTGACAAATATATAATATATTATATATATATATATATAATATATATATAATATAATTATATATATATATAACCGCTTCCACGTGTGTGCAGTAGAAACATGGAGTCGAAGGAGGTAGTTGATAAGTATTACTTCAATCTGAGGGAACCAAATAGTTTTGGGGGTTTCACTAGGTTTGCTTTAAGGTATCCTAATATTGAGAGAAAAGAGTTAAAAGCATATTTGGAGGGTGAAGAGGCATTTACTCTACATAAACCTGTAAGAAAAAAATTTCCTACACGGAAAACCATATCTCCGCAGCTCGATAGCGTTTGGCAGTTAGATTTATCGGAAATGATTAAATACAGCTCTTATAATGAAGGTTTTCAATATATACTTTTTACAATTGACGTATACTCTAGATACTTGTGGTTGAAGCCCTTAAAAGATAAAAGATCAGCTACAGTTGCCATTGCAGTACTTGAAATTATAAAGGAAGAGAGGAGAACGCCTAAATCATTCTGGACAGATTCAGGAATGGAATTCAAGGGTCGAGAGTTTCAGGAGCTGACTTGGGAGTATGGTAAAAGCTATTCAATACATTTTTCCGTAAAACAAAGCGCAATAGTTTTGAAGAGTCCCAACGTCTAATTAAAGAGGCAATGCCATAGATTATTTACTAAAATGAATACTTTTAAATATATTGATATACTGGACGATCTGGCTTATTCTTAATATCAGGTCTTACCATAGAACTAATAAAGTCAAACCCCTTTAAGAATGTCAAAAACTAGAGGACCGTAGGCCGCATATGGCTGAACAAAGAAAACAATAAAGATAATCAGGAATAAAGGTAACGAAGTTATGTAAGCAGTTTCTGCGCACAGAAGAAAAGGTTTAGAAAAGGATATGAACTCGGTTGACTACGGACAGTTTTGAAAGTCCACAATAATCCAGCCATTCAGTCTGTGAATTAGTTTAAAGTTATATTTCGGAAGATTTAAATGGTGAATAAAATAAATAGGCGGATTTTATAAACAGGAAATTACAAAAGTAAGGTTTATTCTGTAACTCCATGAATATAATTGAAAAATATTAACTAACGAAGAGGTAAAGAAAAATAAGCAGTTACTCTGTGAAAGGAGGGGATATCCTGCCAAGTTTAATACTTTATATAAAAGCAAGTGAAGTTAAGAATCATTAATCAGTTGGTATTATAATCATGGAGAGTGTAGATCACTTTTATATAACTCTGCCTTCTTCAGCCTCCTTGGATTTACATCCTGATAATAAACTCTCGGATTTTACAACTGTGCTAATGAAAATCCTATACAACTTGAAAGAGAGGTATACGAAGTAGTATTATGTGAAATGATATTAAATACGGACATAGAAAATTTACCTCACAATCTATTCTGGATGTTGGTGTACAGAAGTGTAGAATGTGTTGAAACTATATTACAAGTGAAAGATACTCGTGATCTGCCTAGGTCCAGGATTGGCCAAAAAGAATACTTCTTTGAAGAATTTACTTTGCGAAGGTCATATTTTAAGTCGGTGCCTGCTATTTTTAGTCATTAAACGTTCTCTTTGATATGAGTATTATGTGTAAGGATTTGGTATACAAAACTGAAATGCGTACCTATGAAGATAAAGTAATAATATCTTTAAGTTCAAAAGTAAATGTAAACCTACGAGACCGTGACATGTTTTTTCTCAGACGTTCGCAATGGCAACGTAAACATATTCGTAGACGTGATGCTGAGTTGGATATACTTCATGATATCCCTACTATGTTGAAGAGGGTTATAATATCTGTGGAGAATAACCGCATGACTTCACATGAACAGAAAGATGAAGCAGAACGAGTATTGCATTATACATGTACCCCATCCGAGATTCCAATCATCCAGGTAGCTTATGTATATACAAATATAATTGAGTATCAATATGTAGGTAATACTAAAACCTCATTTATTAAGAGTAGTATATTTTTCCCAAGGAGAGTAAAGTTTATAACATTCCCTAATGTTATTATCTTACCTCTGAATAGATCAAATTTTGACTCTGTACGCATGCATATAAAAGATGTAGAGGGAAATCCCTTCCCCTTTACATACGGTGCATTGTTATGCAAAGTTCATATTAGAAAGAAGCATATGCAGTAATTACAGCATAATGGAAATATAAAAAGGTGTAGTCAGATGATATTTTTTCATTCCCATTTAGACATACTCTCGCAGTGTAAGATAGTTAAGAAAAGATACTTCCTGTTAATAATGGAGGAGAAAGGGTTTCAGGGAACAAAAATGCGAGGGGTATGGCCTTGGTGGATTTTTTGCCAAGCTATGGAGAAGGTGCAAGGCCTCTACTCAGGAGAGGTGGGGATATAAGGTAAAAAAGCTATAGAACAGGTTGCATACTATTCAGAATATGCTGCAGAAATAATCCTCGTATCAGCATAAAAAGACGTATAGCCGATTGTTTCAGATGAGATGTTGGATGACTTTAAGCGTAAAATAAGACGTAAAAATGTCAGGAACAGGTCGAGGGATACAAGAAGATTGTCATAAAGAAAAAGACTAAGCGGAAAAAACCTTTAAAGAAAAAAAAATGAATTGATGTATTTGCTATTTAATTACTAACTGATAAATTTTTATACGAGGTGTGTATTATTGTATATAAGTAATGTTTTTCATGAAAATGTTCATTATACGGCCAGCGCTCGACACATGCAAGATGCATTTCCTTCATCCTTCTAGCTCTGATTGTTGTAAGAGTGAATTGGATCCTCTTCTCAATGAACCCGACCGATTAGCGTAGCGAGTCCAACTTTATCAGTATTAATCCTCTGCATTCAATTACCAATACAGATGTTCCTCTAGAGTTCAATATTCCAGGTACTTCTGATCAATACCTAGACCCCTCTAATGTGTTTTATATGTAAAAACGAAATTCACAAAACCTGATGGTACAGATCTTCCAACGGGTGATGACCATATAGTATATTCAGAATCAAATTTCCTGTATACATGTTTCACGCAGCTTGAAGTCTATCTTAACGGAACTTCACTAGGGGCGGCAGCGGCTAATTATCCTTATAGAAGCTATAAAGAAGAGCATTTGTTAAATTATTCAGACGATGCTAAACAGTCTCATCTCAAAATCATGTGGTTTTTAATAGTTTCAAAGATGAAGCTTGGCAGCAGTTATAGATATAAGCAGCTAGAGTCATAAAATAATGACTTAATGAAGATTTTAACGGTCGATTAAATGGCGATATCTTCTCTCAAGAAAGACTCATTCTAACATCTGTAGATACTAGAATCATTTTATCACGATCAAATCCTAAATTTGCTCTTAAATAAAAAGTAAACCTGCTGCTACAGCTGTATGTCCAGAACCTGTTTTCAAACTGTTGGAGGCTTATCTTTATGTCAGAAAAGTGAAATTATCACCCCAGCGTCATTTGGAAATTGAAAAATCGTCTTTTGAATACTACAGCATATACCCTATTAAGAGAGTTGGAAACCAAGATATTTTTAATTTTCACTCAAGGATTATTCGAGTATCAATACTTAACATTGTGAACGGAAATTTAAAACAGAAAGTAATAATAGGGAATTGTGGAACATGAAGCCTATTCCGGGAATTATAAAAAGTCCCCCTATAAATTCACACCTTTCGGCCTTAGAGGTATCCCGTTTAACATGTGAATGGAACGCCTCACGGACGTGATTATGAAATTGTTATACAACGGAGACAACTATCTCTCTGTAAATTACCTTTTTCACGACTTAATAGCCAATACTGTATCATGTAATGAATAGCGGGAAGGTTTAAATCTTGAAGAATACGCAAGGAATAGTAATTTATATGCTATGATCTTACTGCAGACCTTTCAGCTTGTAACGCCTATCATTTAAATATTTTGAGAAAGGGTAACCCTAGGACTAAGTCTCCTCTTTGGATCGAGTTTCTACAATCACCCATTCAGCTGATGTGGTCTATCTGAGCATCCTCCTCATTGAAATTGACCGAGTACGCAACGTACTTTTGAATTAGTTTAAAGAGAATGAAGAGGAAAATAAAATGTGTTTAAAAAATGGAAACCTCGCTTTAAGAGTGTTTTCGCTATTAACTGAAATAAGCTCTGTAAAGTTGGAGAAGGATACCTGTTTCATATTCAATAGCTTGCCTCGTCACGATCACTCTCAACAGGACATTGGATGTTCCGTTTATATGAGGCAAAAAACGATACTGGTTCACATAATTGATTCTTGACTTACAATTTATAATTGAATATCATTATTTACTTTATTTAAAATATAATAATGTTACAGCTGTGTAAAACTATGTTCTTACCCTGTTCAACCCTTATATTCCAATTTATGTGGAGTCTGTATTTATTTCATTATATGTTTTTTTAATAATGTTTTTTTTTAATAAACTTGTAAATATATTTGATGCTAAATTGTATGTCAATGATTTTATAGTTTTCTGATTATGTAATAAATGCTTAAAATGAATAACGCGTTTTACTTACCTTAAAACTCGTATATATAAAAAGGTTTTTAATAAAATTTCGTACAATTTATAAAATAAAATGTTTATATAACAGAAACTCTGTGTGTTTTTATTCTTACATTACAAATAAAAATAAAAAAGTATTAAAACAAAAATAAAAATAGAAATAATAAATAAAAAGTATTAAAACAAAAATAAAAAATATAAAAGAAACATAATGTTAATAAATATATGAGTTAAAACAGTAAAGCAGAAGGTTAAAGCAGTAAAGCAGAAAGTTAAAGCAGTAAAGCAGTAAAACAAAGCGTACTAATGCCCAATAGGTGTTTGGTAACACCTCATTGTTTTAACTGCTTTACTGCTTTAAGGTATGTAATTTTATGTGAGTTAAAGCAGTTAAAAGCAGAACAGTTAAAGCCAGTAAAGGCAGAAACGTTAAACGCAGTAAAAGCAGAAAGTTAAAGCAGTAAAGCAGAAAGTTATAACAGTAAAGGCAGAAAGTTATAGCAGTAAAGCAGAAAGTTAAAGCAGTAAAATATGAGTTAAAGCATAAAGCATATGAGTTAAGGCAGTAAAGCAGTAAAACAAAAGGCAATACTAATCCCCTAGGTGTTAGGTAATAAGCACTCTATTGTTTTGACTGCTTTAAACTGCTTAAGGTATGTAAGAGTATATGTTTTTAAATAAAATTTCGTACAATTGTAGTAAAATGAATGACTCATAGTATAATTTGAAAGAAATTCTTTGAATAGTTTAAGAAGTAAAATGAATGACTCATATTATATATATTTCTCGTTCACGCGGGAATTTTGCGTCTGCGGACGCACGCGGCGGCGGTTACCGCGGAAATATTGCCGCCTGCGGGCGCTCGCCGGCGGGGCGGGTACGCGGAAATATTGCGCCTGCGGGCGCACGCGGCGGGCGGGGACGCGGCGGGTCGCACCTGCGGGTGCGGGATTGGCTGTCTTTGCGCGAAGGGCTCACGCTGAGCCCTGTTGGGTAGCTTGTTATGGGTAGACAAAAGATGAGTCATCAAAGATGAATCATCAATATAGTTGGTATCAAAGATAGATGGTATCAAAGATGATGTCATCAAAGATGAGGCAACAAAGATGAGGCATCAATGCTGAGGCATTAATGCTGAGTGCATCAAAGTTGAGGAATCAATGCTGAGGCATTAATGCTGAGGCCATCAAAAGTTGGGGCATCAAAGTTGAGGCCATCAAAATATCGAGTGTGTGAGTGTAAGTGTCTATGGTTTAGATGTAAGTGTTAATTGGTTTACATGTAAGGTCTATGGTTTAATGTAAAGTTGTCTATGGAAGAGTGTAAGTGTCTATATAAGTGTCATAGTGTTTATAAGTGTCATTAGTGAATGTGTGTATAAGTGTTAGAAAAATACTAACTCATAGTAGGAAGTATCCTAGCAGCTTGAATATACGTCCAAGTCGAATCCTGCATAACCCCTTATTACATAAGGGTAGATACCCATATTTAGTGGGCTATTCGGAGTCAAAGGGGTGAGGCCTAGAAAGGCTTGAAAAGTGCACTCACTTGGCACTATGTGCACTCACTTGGCCTATGTGGCACTCACTGGCACTCATTGGCACTCCTTGGCACTCATTGGCACTTCATTGGAACTCACTTGGCACTCACCTGGCACTCACCTGGCACTCATCTATATACTCATAGAACACTAATAGAACATCACTTGATACTTCTTACGGTGATTGGGAAGCCATAAAGGAAGGACAAAAAATTACCCTGGGTCAAAATTGACCCATGGTGTCTGGCAAGGTCAAAGGCTTAAATATCATGTCAAACAAGGTACAGAACAAAAAATAGGGGCTAAAGGCCTAAAGGAAGGACAAAAATAATTACCGTGGGTCAAATTTGACCCACGGTATATGGCAAGGTAAAACCGAAATATCATGGTGAAACAAGGTAAAGACATCAAAACAATAGGGCTAAGCCCTTAAAGGAAGTCCAAAAATTACCGGACCAAAAATGACCCATGGAATACCAAAAGGGTTGGTGAAAATTTCCGTGGGCAAAAATGACCCATGGAAGACCAAAATTACCGTGGCAAAAAATGACCCACGACGATCAAAGGGTTGGTTGAAAATTAGGGTGGGCCAAATTTGTCCCATGGAAGACCAGGGTAGCCAAAATTACCTGTGGGCCCAAATGACCCATGTGTATCTGGCAAGTGGCCAAACAAGGTAAGACCATCAAAAGAATAGGGCTAAGCCCTAAGAAGATGAAAAATTGCGTGGGGCAAAAATGGCCCACGGTCCGAACAAAATTGACGCCATGGTATCTGGCAAGGTGGTCAAACAAGGTAAAGACATCAAAAATAGGGCTATGCCCCTAAGATGTGAATTACAAATTGCCGTGGGCAAAAATTGCCCACGGTCGGAAAAATTAGGGGGCTTAAAATAGGGGGGAGGTATACGTACAACGGTTGCTGACGCACACCGTTTTGGCGCCCCTTTTTTTCTCGAAAGGTGCTAAATTAGGGTGCCAACAAATTTAGGGTTGCCAACAAAATTGAGGGTTCCAAAAAATTAGGGTTCTCCAAAAAATTAGGGTTTCAAAAATTAGGGTTCTCATAAAAATTAGGGTTCTCAAAATTAGGGTTCTCAAAAAT
>JABUQX010133550.1:0-16906 GCA_015478945.1 Trachelipus rathkii
AACTATCCTACTCTTCGATGTTATGTGCTCTCTAAAAAACTGTTCTTCCCGTTCTGATACTATCAATAATCTTGTGCTTTTGCTACTTCTTTATATTAGAAACAGATTTATACTCTTTATCTTGAAATATTCATGTATAGAACTTACTCACGTAGATCATGTTAATATTACGGCTAGCATCCAAATTACTCTGGTTCCTCTATTTAGGGGATTTTCAATGTACACAACACTGACAACACTGAGTGGTTGGGGTCTCTCATACTGATTTATAGAGTGGGGAAGGAGGACAGATACCGACTATTTAAAGCATTCTCAAACGATTCTAGAGCTAACTAACTCACAAGACCCATCCACACCATTCCGATGACTTAGTCCCAACCAAATTGCTTGAGAACACACCTTGACCTTATGTGTCTATCACACCACAAATTCTTCTCTACTAGTAAATAACCACACATTTTCGCTCATATTCGGTAATCTGCCAAACGATTTATAGAACTTTTTAATATTCAACTACTTTCTCTCCAATCAGAGCTCACATCCTCCTCTAGGATTGATGAAAAGACACTGATTCATTTTTTTTCGCATGCCCGAGAGAGATGCTGCTTCGAGCAAGAGGTTATGTACGGATGTTGTTGATTTAAACATACCGCGGGTATGCTGGATATCTGGTATGCGAGTGTTACTTTATAATTAATAGTATATTAGTAGTACCTAATACTACATAATATATATATATTACTTTTCGTTAGGTTATTAATATTAATGTATATATTGATATAGTTAATCTATATATGAGATTCATTTTAATATATATATTAACTATATATATTATAATAATTTGAAATTATAATATTAATTATATAATATGAGTATTATAATATTTATATGATTATAATATAGACATAAATATCAATAGTGAATAAGAATCGATAAGATATTTGTACATAATTATATGCCGAAAATATATTTCTGATGTTTTTTAGCCTACAAAAAGCTTCTAAATTAATATAATTTTAACCAAGGCGTGTGGGACGGATGGCGCCTCCAACCACAAATGCACCGTCGCCAGATAGCCTAGCTTTCCGAGAATAACTCTACCTATAATGAAACTAGATTTTATTATAATGATATCTATCTACTTTTTCGCACTAGTATGAATTCAGGAAATATTAATAGTAGAAGGTTGTGCTTGAAGTAAACATTCAATTTTTCTGCCTTTTCTGCTGATGAGAGTCTGTTCTCTTGTTATATATGACATATTTTTAGAGGATGAGCACCTCAAAGCTCATTGCTATATGCACTTTCTGAGCTTATCGTAACACTAAGTTGTAGGGGACGTCCAAGTACTATCTCTAATGCATAGAGTAAGTTACTCCAACTAGGGAGTCTAAAAATATCTTGCTAACTTGTTTTTATTGTCACCTATTTCTATAGAGGATTCAATCTATTTGTATCTTTAGTCACTTGTATCTTTCTAGGTGATAGTCAATCTTTGCAACTAGCATCCTATTGGTAATGCCGTGATTCTTTACTAATTCACTAACCTTGAGAGCCTTGTAGATAAATCACCTAGATAAGACTACCCATCGTCCAGGATAGTAATAGTACCAGTAAATCTGCTTTACCTGCTTTAATCTTCTTAGGATTAGGGTTGGATTCTGTAGATTTCGTTGTTTGACCTGTTACAGTGAAAGTGGCGCGAATTAATGACTGTTCGAGAAGAAGAGTTTTCTGAAACAATGCGACACAATTGATAGGTGATTCTCTAACTTAATAAGGCTAGATAAAGGTTACTAATCCTACGAGGCGTGAATATGTTGATAAGTTACCTAAATAATAATCTCTGCGTAAATAATAACGGAAGAGATTCTAAGGAGTGAAAGTTGCAATTAGTATGAAGGTCAGTATATTTCCCACATAACAATAAAACGGTTTTCAGCTTCTAATATTTATTACATATCTTCATGTTCCCTTTATTAATCCGAATCATCATTGGTTGCAATATTAAGATGTGTTTCAACAGCCTCCTTAAAGCTAGATCCCGAAGGATTAATCGGTGGAAAAAATAATTAGCATTCAGCGTAGACATGAAAGCTGTAGAGGACCGTCTCGAATGTTATAAGATACTATCTCCCTAATTGGTCATGTGACTACTGAATGAATCAATAAATATTATTAATCTAGAACATCATGGCAATATGCACGCGTTATTAAGTCCTAATTAAATCTACGTTATGATAATAAGTTCGAAGTCCCATATCTCTCATTTAATATAGTTTTTCATATCCAGATTCATCTTAAGTATTTTTTAATTTTAAAAATTCTTATCAAAAATCTCGACAACTAAACATTCCGTCCGCACATCGCAGTGTGCAAAGCGGCGGAAGGCTCAGATGCGGTATGCGGGATCTCTATTTAATAAAATGGATGCGGATGCGTGAATGCGGATGTTACTCTCGCATCCACATATCTATACCCTATTGACGTTTTTTTCTGAACTTGATCGTGACTGTTGAGGGGGCTGCGGCCTATCTACGTCAACTAAAATTTGGCAATGACTGCTTTGAACTCATGTATTGACGCTTACGGCTTTCTCCATCTAAGGGTATCGAAGAGCTGTAAATCGTTGACGGGGTTATGAGCACGGTCATTCTTCTTCTCGAATATCAATCTTTCATCTTCATAATCCATGGATTCTATGGTGTACTTGTCTCTGGCTTTCCAATCTCAGAGCTAGAGACGATCAGTCGTATTGGGGGTGGAAAATAAAATTCATCTTTCTATCTCATATCCGCACCTCCTTCATGCTAATTTTCACTCAGCTAGAAATCGTTCAGGAATACTCTTCGACGAGCACAAAGCAGGCTTCATCAAACGAAAGTGCTGCTTAACCTTCTCTTTGGATCTTATCCTTACTGAACAAATATCTTTTCTTCCTTCGCACTAAGACATTTACTTAGAAAACACATCCCAAATATTCATCTCTCCTTAATTCCTTATCTGTATAGGCTCTTTAGTTGATAAACATTCAAACTGATAAAGAGTCCAAATCCTGTGGGAGCCTTACCTATTTCCTATCTAAATCTATAACCTTGGACGTATTCTGGCAATTCCCTTTACTCTCCTCCTCAACCCTTCTCTCATGTGTCCTATGTCATTGCCTTGTAGCATTACATTTATCGTAGTTTTCATATTGGACTCCTGAATCTATAGTATGAGTAAACGTTAGAAGGCAGGGTGGCCCGCGTATAGGCCTATTCTCTCCGGCCGAATTTTGAGGGCAGATGTGCTACGTGCGGACCTCCACCCTTTCGTTTTAAACTATATCTCGTATTTCTCAGCTACTTTTTAATGACACTTTCTATATCTAAGTGTTTATGGTAAAGCTCGACCATGTGTATACTAACCTGGTTCATAAAATATAATAATGGCAAGACCGCTATGATCCTGCTGCTAACTATCGTCACCTAGTAGCATCTCTAACTTTGAATTATATTTCTATATACTAAAGATCTTTGATAACACTTCTTAGCTCTCACTATCTTATATTAGACCATCTGGAAATCTAATTCTCTCTTTAGTTTGAATCACAGTATGGCTTTCGTGGTACGTTCTCAAAAGTATCTACTGGATACTCAGATATATATATTTCCTATTTAAACCGATTTATGGAGGTTTTCAGCACGTAAGTGAACTAACGGGGATGACTTTAGCATATGTATGCGTATTAATTTGAAATATCCTCAACTAAGCATAAAATTAAATCGTACCCGGGTATTATTGGCATACGCTACGTTAATACAGCTCTCATAAAGCTATCTATAAACCTATAGGGTACCTCTCAAACTTCTCTATATTTGACTATTTACTATATCATATTATTATTTGTACTAAGCTTCTCATTTCAAGTCGCCTCAATAATCGAGCTTTTGTAGGATGATGCGAGTCGACTCTTATATCGTATATTCATGTCATAATAGATGGTTGATTCCTCAGGGTTCTCATACTTAATTCATGACCTTCTTATTTACTTACAATTTCGTTATAAGAATTTCTCTACCCCCATTCCCCACACTAATTTGCGCCATCTCGGTTTGTCTAATTTTAAAACGCAATTTGAATCTTCATCTCTTTCAATCTCTATATACCTCTCTCTTTTCATCTCTATCTATTGCAATCTCTGTCTCTCTTTCAATCTCTATCTTTCTTAGTGAAGAATTTTTTCTATTTTACCGTTCGATTATTGATGATTTTTTATTTTTTTTATTTTATATTTAGGATTTTTAAAAGAACGTTTTACGACTAAAAATTTTTTAAAGTCATTCCTAATGAACTAGTTGAGCTTAACAATCACAGTACTAACTGTTATTTCTATATTGTGTCCACAATGAAAGAAGGTTATGTCCATGAAGAACAAATAGTATAGTATCATTGTCTTTAACATAGACAAGAAAATGTCTATTGTGAGTAAACTCCTCCAGTCAAATCAACACCGATGGCAGGGGCGCGCTTCAAAGAAACTGGGAGTCTGTTTTAAGACTGTGCGAGACTTTTATATTTCTATCCTTTCTAGTTATACTCCAGGCTTTACACAGGATTATTTACATATATCCGCCTATTATATGTATATTGGTAGTACTTAGTTTACTAATAATCTGGGGTAGGCTCTGATTTCACTCACTCCGCTTTTATGACATGATATAGGTTCGAACTCAGTCAAAACCAATAAATGGATTACTCTTTATGTACTTTCCAGTGCACTTGACCCTCTATCTTTCGGGGCTATGTTGGAGCTTTAACTTTCTTAATATGTTACCAACAGAACGCATAGTTTTCGTATATATGGGAACTAATCATTACTCACCGCGTACCACCACCTTTATCAGACGGTCATACCTATCGACTTTGTCTTGCTCAAGAATAGTATACGTGTTGTCTGACGCACCGGAGTTGTTTGTGTGCGTAGACTTTGCTTTGTAAACATCACTTAGTCTGAGTCTCGCTCTGTCGTGCTTCCTTCTGTCCCGTCGATCCCTTCTTTCTCGTGTTAGTATATCCTCCTTCCACGAACTCATGAATCATGTTTCATGAGAATATTAAATCTACCTCACTTCTAGATATGATACACATCTGACGCCTTTGTCTGAATTGGTTCGATATATACGAGTAAAGCTGGAAGAGAGAACCTCCTCCTATTGGAATAGCAACAACGGCCCCCCTGAAAATAGGCTCTGCCTGTGAGATGGTTAACTGTGACAACTGTAAAAAAAAAATAAAAGAAAAAAAAAAAAAACTTATTTAATCATTTCAAGAGACATGCGAGTTATTGCAGCTATCTGGTTGGGGGTCAAAGTGGTTTGCGGCGCTTGAAACCACCATTTTTTACATAAATATTGATTATGTAAATAAAACAAACGATCTTCAATCTTTTATGAAAAATTGATCCCGGAAAGATATATATTTCGAAAGACAAAATGGCTTTTGCACCATCCGGCTGATGAAAGCACCAGCGGTACCGAAAAAAATGTCTTTGGAGGAAGACATCCTATAAAAAAAAACAAAGTGAATTAAATTCTTTATAATCATCCCTGGGCTGTTGATTTTTTAATTGTTCAAATAAGAAAGCTTGAAAATTTGGTCCGAATTACGTATTTTATACCTAATATTTTTATCTTCAACACCAGTTTTGCATTTTGTATTGTCTACTTTACACCACCCAGTCTTAAATTTTTGTAAAAAATATCTGGTTGGGGGCCAGTGGTTTGTCCCATTTACCAATAAATTAAGACTGCTTTTTATAATAGCTTCTAAAATGATTGGTTGAGACAGTGCTAGAATAAAGAACAAAATTTCTCTAGTATGCGTCTAGCAAAGGCAGGCTATCTGAAGCGACAGTATGTTACTGCGCAGTGGCATCAAAATACATTGCCCGGATTTTCCCAAAATGATCCTTACTGTTCCCCTTACTGAAAATTCGACTTTGATCCTGAGCAATTTGATACTATTTGAAGCTGCAAGTACTCCTTTTCAACTGTTTTCCATTCCACAACTACTCTTAACCGCAACCCTCTCTACATTTTCTTTACTCAAAATATCTAGAAGCAATTTCCCATCCCAGTGAACAACAGCTCCATAAATTAGGGAATCTTGAATCTATTTGTGATAAGCTCAGTTCTTCGTTTTCGGAATTGCTGTGCGGAGTGGTATTACACTTCAGCCTGCGATTAAATTCAGTGGGTCAAATTGACCTAACGCCCTGCAATAACTCATATTATTCGACGCGCGCCTATCTAACAAATAAAGACAATGATTCGTAATGAGATCTATTCACTCCCTCGAGATTACTTATCTCTTTCCCTTTATTTTTTTTTTTCTTTCGAGTACTTCCTCTGTGTCTGGAAAATTTTCCTACATTTTTTTGCGTCGGGTTCTCTTCCTCTGATGTGCTGGTTAATTAATTTCAATTTTATAATTTCAACCTCAGATCTTTGTAAGTGAGCAGCCTTACTTCATAAAATAAACCATTTAAAATTCTCGAAGAAAACACCATTAAGTCAACTAATCTAAACAAAAAGAATAATAATAAATAAATAAATTGTTAAAATAAAAACATAGTTATGTCAAAACTATATATATATCCAACGCAGTACTATTATATTCTGAAAAAGAAAGAATAAAAATTTAATGGAAAACTTTGAAACGCCTACATTTTCTCTTTGATTTTTGCCAATTTGCCTTCTCAGATGTCGTGTCTTTTTTTCTTCGTTTGTTCTGCTTTTACAAATTTCATGTCAACGCCTCCATGCAGCCAGGACGTCCTTTTCTCTCTGGAGTAACAAAAACTACTTGTCTTCTTCAATATGTTTTTCAGTGCACCCTGATGAGCAACGTCAAATAGGCCATCGAGTGACTTGAAAGCTTCTACTTTTTTGATTTTGAGACGCGCTTGCAGACTGCAACGTGTTTTTTTTCATTTTCTCCATTCCCCAACAGTTTTCCAAAGCTTTGCCAAACACAATCTTAAGTGGCTGAGGCATCTTAGTTCTAGGATAAGAAGGCCTCCTTCCTTCTCTAGTATTCATTTCTGAATGCGTTGTACGCGATTGTAAAATAAACTGCGGAACTTGACAATTTAGATGCAACTTACGTGCCTGTGAATTTGACGAGACATTGTGGCAATTAAAAAATGTCTTTCTCCCTGAATTCAGCGCTCGTTGATGCTGTAGAAGGCGAAGGTGAGAGTGGAAAAACTTCAAGACAACAACTATTCCTACGAAAAAAACAAAGATGTAGCGTTTTAATTTTGTGTACATTTTTGAAACATACTGTATATATATAAATATATGATATATATTATATATATATATATAAATTATATATATACTATATATACTATAATTATATAATATATATATATAGGTATATATATATATATATTTATATAAATTTTTATATATTATATATAAATATAAGTTATATATATATAATATATATATATATATAAATATATATAAAAATATATATATATATTATATATATATATATATAATAATATATATATATTTATATATATATATATATATATATATTATATAATATATTATATATTATATATATATATATATATAATAATATATACTAATATATATATATATAATATATATATAATATATAGTATATATATCATATTATATATATAATATATATATATATATTACTATATAATATATAAACATACTAGTATATAATATATATATAATATAGATATATATATATATATATATCATATATATATAATATATTATAATATATTAATATATATATAATACTATATACTATAAATATATATGTATTTATAATATTATAAATTAAATATATATGATATATACTATACGGATATATAGCAATATTATATATATATATAGCCTAACGAGATGGAATTCGGTCTTAACAAACTATAACAAATCAGTCTAGACAGCTTCAAACTTGCATCCTTTAAGGTGGAGATTCATCCCGTAGAAAACCAAAATCAAAATTTTCACATTTCTTTATTTATCTGAAATTAGTAGGAAAAATTCCTCCTGAACCTCATATTAACTATTTTATTTTAAATTCTAAATGGTTTTTTAGATACAGAAATTTATTTGAGAGGTGTCGAACTAAATCTTTTTTATTTCCAGCAAAAATTGTATCTCGCACGGGTTCATGGCTCAAAAAATTATTATTAAATGTATACAAAGGCATCAAATTATTATTTTTTCAATGGACACTCCCACCCATTCTTCGTATTTTACTCAGGACAAATAAATGGCAACCCTTCCAGCCAATCCTGGTATTTAAATTTTTTTCAATGAAATATTTTTTTGATGAAAAAATGTAATTGAGAAGACTGTCGAACAATTTTCATATAGTGTAGAATCCTTAGTCAGATCCGATGCCGGAGCGGTAGGTGGAGCCGAGTATGATTTTTTTTCGAAAAACTATTTTTTTAGAGTCGGTGAGTAAAAATTATTGCGAAGAAGAAATTGGTGAGCAATTTTTCAAATAGTGCAGAAAGCCGGAACTTGGGTATGAAGCCGGAGCGGATATCTGGTGTATGAATTTTTTTCAAAAATATTTTTTAGGTGAAAAAAATTAATGGCCATTAAGACGCTAAGCTGAACATTTCAAATAGTACCAGTTTATATAAAGTTTTTTGCCAACGAGATGTCCCGCCTGGGGTTTAATAATGATCCACGTATATTCCTATGGCAAGACATCATTGATAATTAACAAAAAATGAAGGAGATTAGTTACCTTTCAGCCTTATGAACAAAGAAGAGGATTATGGTCATATCGGCCCAAACTAGGGTCTGCCGATATCTTCTGAATTAAACTGAATTTAGGGTGGAGGCTTGAGTATGGACTGAAATAGGTATCATTGTCAAATTTAGACAATTATTTATCAATTCTAGCGATGGTTGAAAAATTGGACGATTCGAGGATTTTCTCAGTCCTATTTATGCTTCTATGAGTCTATAATGGTCTTTTGACTTGTATAAAAGGTAATTTAAATATAAAGGATTACGCTAATAAAATAGAAATGCCAGTTTGAAACGCTTTAATAGATAAATTATTTTTATTATATTATGGACCTATAGCAATTTAAGATGTAGTAAAATACAAAAGTTGAAAGTTATCGGATATTAATTTTCGACATTAATCATAAACATTTGGCCCTTGCGAGGAGGATACCATTTAGGTTTTTTCTGATCCAAGGCTCAATTGAGGCCTTTCGGTCTCAGCGAGCAGAAACGTGACAGTCTGCCAAAGGGCAGCAATATAAGGTAAAGTGTCCATTCGAAGCAAATTGTTCACGCCCACGACACGCCTTTTACCTTTAAGATTCAATAATAAAAAATAAGTTGAAGAATAGTGAAAAATAAATTTACAAAAAAAAGAATAAATACTTTAAGCGAAAAGAGTTCTTGTAGCATGAAATTACAAAATCAATATATATATATATATATATATATAAGCATCTATATACTATAACTATATATATATATATATATATATATATATATATGATATATATATATAAAATATACTAGAATCATAGACATAAGTGAAGGTATATATATAATAGTTTTTTGAAAGTGAGGAAAGTGTAAACGTAAAAAAACTATAACAGCTACAAGAAAAATAAATACATTATTGATTTCAGCAAGCATTTCATCGATGAAACTTATAAAAAAAAAATTTTTTTATTCTAGATATTTATTTAATAACACCTTATATTAGCTATAATCTTACGGCTGTTGTCAGCCTTAGTAACCTTCCATTTTCTCAATATTACTACGAGAGCAAGAGTTTTCCAATATTGTTTTTTTATTGGCTTCCTGGAGAAAATGGTTAATTTTTTCTTTTATTCCTTGTTTAGGGTGGTGCGAGCCGACGGAGGAGACAGAGGGCCCCCCCGTCGGCCCCCGGTAGGCGAGAAACCGCCGACTCTGGTCCATCTTTCTGCGTACCCTTGGGATTTCTTTTCCAGTAAAAAAAATCGACCATTTGGACAACCTTAACGTTCTCTCGGAGATGGAGCTCCTGTCGTTATCTTCTCAAAAATATATATAATTTCATTCATACATTTTCACAACCATTTTGGCAATATAATTGTTAAGGAGCCGGTTATTTTTTTTTTTTTAATTCATGGAGCGCTTGTATTCATTCTTTGTTGTATTAGTACTGTTTAGTTTTTTGTTACTGCATGTGCTTTCGGGAGCGCTGACCCATATATAAATATATAATATATTATACTATATATAATATATATATATATATATATTATATAATACTATATACTACTTATAATATATACTATATATATATAATATACTAATATATATTATACTACTATATATAAGTATATATATGCAACATTACGGGTATTTCTTTTTCTTTTTGAACTACTTAATTATTGTTTTGGTTTACAAATAGTGTCAATAGAATGATTAAATGTTGTTTAATTTGGTATCTGGTTATATCTGTGAGTAGGGCATATTTGGGTTTCCTGTGTGGTTGAAATTTTTTTACAAAGTGCAAGAATTCGTTTACAAACATTTTGTATAATATGGCACAGGAAATGTTGTTTAAGTGCCTTCAACGTTGAAAAGATTATTTTCGGGTCGGAAATAAATTTCAATTGTTAAAGGTTAGTTAGAGGTAATTCTTTTTCTTAACTTTTGAACTTCGTCTTTAAAACCTCTCCGCAAGACTAAATGAGTTGTTCTCAAAAAGGAGATTAGAGGCGCAACGGGGCGGAGTGAGGCGGGAAGAGGAGATTTTACTCTCCATCAGCGAGATTCGAAACACTGGACTCCGCGTCGCTGAAGGTTAACAGTAACCGGTCGCCTTATCCACTAAGCCATCCACGTTCCCAAAATTACAATTACACTTTACTTACCATGTGTCTAGAATAATTTCTAGAATTTGCAAGAAATAAATTCATTTCCTTGATGTATTTGATCGAGAAGAGATTTTCATTTCATTTTAATTTCAAATTTTGCTGAAAATACATATTATTGTTCCTGAATAAACTATTTTGCATATTCTTAAATAGAGTTCGAAATTAGAGGCTATCGTACGTATTGCTTTTGAAGTTTTGAGTTTAATTTTCAAATCAAATTCAGATTATTATTTAAGTTTCAATCTCTGAAGGCTTCAAGTTTTAAATTTTTTATTTAATTTATACTTTCAGAGGCCCTGATATATATATATATATTAAGTAATAATAATATATATATTATAATATATATTATATACCTAATATATATATATATAATATCATAATATAGTATATATATATATATATAGTTTAGATATATATATATATACTTCTACTTGATATATATAGAATATAAATAACTATATATCTAAATATATATATATAATACGTAGTACTTATATATATATATACCTATATATATATATATAATTATAATATATATATACTATATATATAGCTTATATATACTATATATATATATAAATATATATATCATTGATACGGTATATTATATATATATATAATATTATCATATATCATATATATATATATATATATATATATATATATATATATATATTATATATATATATATATATAATATATATATATATTATATATCCTATACTATATATAGTATTATATAAGTATATATAGCAATATATATATATATATAATATAAATATTATATATATATATATATAAATATTATATATACACGTTATAGTATATATATATGATATATATTATATATATACAATATTCTAATCGTATATATTATATATATATATAAATATAATATATTATATACTATATATATATATATAAATATATATCTATATATATTATATCAATAAGTGATATATATATATATATTAATATATATATATATATGTTGCTATATGTATATGTATATGACAAATATATATTACAACTATAGTATATATATATATAGATATATATATATATAATATAATAATATACTATATATATCAATATATATAACTATATATATAGTGATATATATATATATATAATATCATATACTACCAATATAATAAATATATATAATATTAGTATATATATATATATTATATATATATATAATTTACAAATTATTTAAATTTTAATTAAATGGTTTTAAAAATGTGATATCACAAAATGTTAAACTTAATTAAACCCATCAGTAAAAAGGTAATGTGAATCACAGCAAATTTCCGCCCTTAGCTTTCGAATCGAAATTGATAATAATCCCAAATTCATCGTTACCTATTCGCAAAGGCCATTGGAATCCCTCACATGTTGGATACAATTTTCCATTCTCATCCACAAATCTTGAAGGGTCAAACTTATCAGGGTCTTTCCAGTGTGTTGGGTCTCTGTGCATTATTGCTGCTAAAGAGAAAACTATCGTCCCCTGTTTTATATATATATATATATATATATATATCATAATATATATATATATATATATATATATATATATTATACATATATATATATACTATACTTATATACTTATATATATATTATATATATTATATATACTATATATATATATATATATCTAATATATATATATGATATATCAATATTAATATATACTATATAATATAAATATATATAATATATATTATATAATATATATATATATATATATATATAATATATATAGTACTATATATATATATATACTATCATATATATTATATATATAGCATGATAAATTATATATAATAAACAGGAAGATTGGGATACAGTTAAATATTACATTCAAAGTAAGATTACAAAGAATTAAAAATAATTTCTTAAAGCCGACAAAAAGTCACACAAGAAAGGAAAATATTACAGATAAAAAAAAAATAACGTAGTAGCAGTAATAGTAGTAGTAGTAAATAAAAAATCTAGATGAAATGAATTGAGAAGTAGAGAGAGATATAATATGCAGCAACTGGATTCTACCTCAAGGTTTGTCTTACTTTGAAATGAACTTGAATTGAGAATAAGAAGAAGAGGCTCGGCATTATTGTAAATTCTTTGGAAGCGTACAAGAAAGAAAATCCTGAGAAAGAAAGTACAAATTTAGTGAAGGTTGAAGATTGAAGGACCGAGTCCTACAGTGACACATAATATAGAGAGAAAAAGGAAATAATTAACGAGTATTCTTTTAAGGATTGGCTCCGAGAGTAGGCGAGAAATTGTATGGCGACCGTTGGGAGAAAAAAGAATAGAAAATACAAGAAAATACCCAAGACAGTCCAATGCATGTTTATAGGGGTAAGTCAAATTATCATGTTAAGGAAATTCACTGGAAGAATTTGGCATTAATTGTAAAGACCAAACATCGAAGAACATATTCAGAAAATTTTGGAGTTTCATATTATGATAAAAACTATTGTAAATCACGATTTAACTTAAGGGTTATTATTAATCTAATATGACAAAAAACTTCGTTTTGTAAACTTCCTACGAAAATCAATGTTAGGATAGAAAGTAACAAATCGTGGAAAATTCAGGGGTAACAAAATTATAACCCAGGATAAGTAAATGTTTAAATTGGAATAAATGAATACAAGAATAGGTGATGTGACAAAAAAAATTATAGAAGTAACAGTGATGATTGTAAGAATGAATGTCAAATAAATAATTTGAGTTAAATTAACAAAACGTTTACTAGTATTTAAGAGAAATTAATAATTGTGCATATGAACATACAGTACGGGAATGATAGAATTAAAAGTCTGGGAAAGATCTAATAGTAACGGAATGAGCAAATTATAATCCATAGCAAATAATATTGTTTAAATATTGACAAAAAATTTCAAAAATAAAAAAAGCTTAAAAGATGAAATTACAATGTGAGTCGGAAGAGAAAATTTAAAATAAATTGAACTGTAAATTATGTAAAAAAAAAAAAATTGAACCTTGGACAAGGTCAACAGACAGACTTAATCGTTTGCATAATATATGTAATCCACTAAGAATGTCTGTTGACATGATAAAGGTGCATGGGGAAGCTCAAGGAATGGTAATTGAAAATAATCCTTAATATGTGTTTTTGAAGAAAAGTGAAAAAATATGTTCGTTTTATAAATGCTTAATATAAATATTTTAACTCAAAAGTTTAAAGTACATTAATATAAGTGATGTAAATATTATGAAAATAAAAAATATATATATATATATATATCTTTAAAAAAAATATAACACACACATAAAGAAATAAATGTATATAATATTGTATATCGATATATTATATTTATAATTATAGATTATGACAATTATTATATCGATATATATATATATATATATATATACTATAATATATATTAAATTATATAATAATATATATAATATAATATATAATAAATATATATATAATAATATATACAATATATATATATATTGTGTGTTGTTTGAAAGAGAGAGAAGAGAGAGAGAGAGAGAGAGAGAGAGAGAGAGAGAGAGAGAGAGCAGAAGAGAGAGAGGAGAGACGAAGATGAGCAGAGAGAGAGAGTTATTTGTGCTTCGTAAACAGGAATAAAAAATCTATAAAAAGCGCATAAAGTTCCTATGAAAGGCTCGAAACTGTTTTGCAAGGCATCTATTTACTTGATGAACCTTACTGCGTGATAACAATTATGCATTCTTCTCCTTAGGAATTTTTGATATCACGACTAAAAAGTCGCTGAAAACCTTTCAATTGTTAAAATGTTTGAATGGAACTTAAAGTGTCATAATATGGATCTTCAATGGCACTCAATAGATGCTCTCATTTCGCGAGTGTTTCCAGTATGTCGTAAAGGATTGATAAATTATTCATTACCCTGAAACAATACCCCCCCCCCCCACCTGTGTGAAAAAAGGGGTAAAGGAGTCTTGATTTTGATGGATAATTTAAATAACATAAATTTTACTAGTCATAAAAGACTCTTGTTTTAAACTTTTCATCCTTTATATATATGATAGCTATAGTATATATTATATATATATAATAAATATATATATATATACATATATATATATATATTATATATATTATATATATATAAAAAGTAATATATATATGGCAATATATCTTACTTGTGGCCACGTACTCATACCTACTCATAAACTTACAAAGCTACACTGCGAAAAGAATACATGCTGGAATGCCGTCAATTTTAGGCGGAAATTTAAAAAAAAAAAAAAAAAAAATCAATCTAAAAACTACAACAGCTTACGCGAAAAGAATACATTTTGAATCCTGGTAAAATTTTAGATAGAAATGTAAAAAAAATAAAAAATAACAAAAAATTATTGTTAGTATTTAATATACTAAGATAGAGAGCCTATTTAGAGACCTTCTTATTGGTTACTCGTTAAAATAAATAGACTTTCTATTAAATTTGCTTTTTTTTTTTTTACTAAAGATACCCCAAGGTAATACCGCACGATGCAGGAAGTCGGGGTCTTCGACCTTGCCGGAACTACGGGAGGACTAATTCCCCCTCCGGAGGGTCTCCGGACCCCGCTCGTTGGTATTTTGGTGTCCCGCGGGGGTTCCTCCGCCCTTCCCTACGGGGTATGGAAAGACGCCCCTGTGTTCCGCCGTCGGCTCGAGCCCCCTACATTGCCGGTAATACCTTTACAAATAATAATAAATAATAGATATATATAAATATAATATATATATAAATATATATATAATATAAAATATATATATATATATAATAATATATATATATATATAATATAAGTGACATGTCCCTGCCTTAAAAAAAGCCAATAATTCATTTTATTATTTTTTTTTTTTTACATTTCCTAACTAAAATTTTACAGATGATCCAAAATGGTACCTTTTCGCTGTGCTATTGTAGTTGAGATAGTTTTTTTTTTTTTTTTTTTCGTCTTTTTTTTTTTTTTTTTTTGTTACAGTTTCCGCAATAAAATTTGAGGATTCCAAAAATGTATCCTTTTCGCTGTAGCATGTAGTTTTTCGAGATATAGTACGGCCCAAAGTAAATCAATGCTATATAATACAGTATTATATATATAATATATATCATATATATATATATAATATATATATAATATATCTATATATATATAATATAATATTATATAATATATATATATTATATCTTATATATAATAATATAATATATATATAATATAATAATAAAAGGGAGCAAAAAACATGTATAGACAGTCCTAAACGTGTTGGACATGAAGGACACAGAGGAGAAGGGAAAGGATCAAAAGAACTAATGAATTTGTTTGTGAAAAGTGATTGATGACAACTGGTGCACACCCAATTGCTCATATATATATAAATATATATACTATATATATATTATTATATATAATATATATAATATATTATATATAATAATATATATATATACTATTAATATATATATAGTATATATATTAATTATATATATATATATATATAATAAGATATACTATATTATATATTATATATATATATATATATAAAAAATTCAAATTAATATATCATATATATAACTATATATTAATATATATATTATATCTAATACTATTTTTCTTTAAACCATCTTCCAGGTAGGTCTTTCTCACGGTCATTGACCAGCCATTTTCTTCCTCTGTCCCGAAAATCTTTGATCCTAGAGCGCTCTAGGAGACTATTCAGACACAACATGGTTTCTGATGTTAGTCTTGATAGTTATACGTATACTCCTCAGTAGGGTGTTCACCCTTTCGTGAACTACATCCTTCTTCTATAGTCCTGAACTCTTCTCCAGAGGCCTCCAGAAGTCGCGTATCGACTAAGACACCGTGATCATGATTCTAATGCTGTCCAGGAGCTACAAGCAAGAGAGAGTGAAAGCC
>JABUQX010133551.1:0-10000 GCA_015478945.1 Trachelipus rathkii
TATTATAATATCACAGATGAATAAGAAAGGATAAGCAACTTTATCATCATAAGAAATGCTTTTGAGTATAATATTAGTGAGGACCTGCATTTCTTAATTAATTTAGTATTTTTATTATTTTTTATAAGAATAGAGTAATTTTGTCAATAATTCAATATTTTTAAGTTGTAAAATTATTTTAAGAATTTTTGTAATAATATTGTAAGTTTATTTTTTTGAATAATTTTAAGAAAATTATTCAAATATTTATAGCAATATACAAGTAAGCGTAATAAGAGAAAATGGTATAAAAGAGCGTGCTTTATACATACGGTTGTTCATTCTTTGTTCGCCGCTCTTCGTATCAATGACTCTTTGTCGTGTATTATATAGTATTAGTAGGATGATTGATAGGGTTTAGAATATATCTATTCATTATTTATTGCATACGTAAAACGCTTTTCCTGGTACAACTTTGGATTATATCTTGAGATAGATAAGTAATTAGAAAAAGGTGACTATTGTAATAGTAAGGACCTTAGAGAAGACTTCACTTATTCTTGAAGACCAAAAGAAGATTCAGGAGGAAACTTAAGAGGAAAGTAAGGAAGCTCTTATACAACGGCTGAAGCTGCTCGACGGGAATTCAGGAAGACAGAAGTCCACCAGAAGAATCAAAGCCAGTAACGACCTGGGAAGTGTCACAACCCTAGACAACGACCTCAGAAGGAAGACCACACATCTGTTGGAGGGCCGCGGAGGTACAAGGGACGGACTTATTGTGACATAATTGGGGGCCTGTCCGGGAGAGCTTCTGAAAGTAGAGAAGCGAAAACTTAATTGGGGGCCTATTCCGTGAATGATCAGTGATACACTGGAAATTTCAAGTGAAAATTTGACTGAATTCTTCTAACAAATTCACCGAATTCACCGTCCTGACTAGAAGCGTTGTATAATCTTTGAAAACTTACGAAAAGAAGCTATGGATATAATAGCTCCGATAGCATAGGAGGGCTGTGTCCAGGAGGATATGGGACTGAAGGGTACAGAGGGCCATGTGTCTCATAGTGTCAGTAGGAGGGAATAGCAGCTGCTAGAGGCCTGCGAGGCGAAAGAACGAAGCCTGAGTAGGCGAAAAAGAGGAAGCTTCTCTCCGAGAGGCGAAAAGATAGAAGCCATTGGAAAAGGAAAGTAACGGTGGCTACTGAGAGAGAGCTGAAGAGAGAGGTCTCTCGTTGAAAAAGAGATTAGGGAGTCTGGCAGCGAAAGAGAAGGACGTGCATATCGGGTTATAAATTTGGATTTAAAAATATATTATAGCTTAAAGATATGGAGCTCGTCGTGAATCATATAGATGGATTCAGCAATTGTATTCTATCATTCGGAATAGCTGGCAGTAACAAGAGCCATGTATATTCTGAAGCTTCTCTTCTCAATTCACTGATGGAAAGGAATGATATGGTGTGATGCTATTCTTGAATCGATAGAACGTTTCGCCAATGACTAACGTCGTGGAACGCAAGAAAACTGGTTTTTATACTCAGTGCGTTACTGACCTGACGTCGCAGAGGTGTACTAGACTACCTGTGCATGTAGAGCGTATACATCTCTCTAAAGGAGGCATGCTGTAAGGTATATGTACCGACTAGGAATGTGTAAAATAATAATTCAGGATAATGAGTAAATATTCTATAGAAAACTCTGTAGACCGCTTCCGCACAATTTGCCGAGAGACTTAGCGACGTCTCTAGATAATATGGGTTGAATCCTCTCGTAGAAACAGAGATAAACATATTGAGGGTGTCAGCAAAGCTTAATTACAGTAGATTCAGTTTCTAGTTCTACAGCGGCCCGAGATGTCTAAACGGTGTCCTATAGAGAAAGGGCGACAAGGTCTATATGATAGTAAGTGTGGAATAGAATGCTAAGTATATATTTATCTAATGAGCTACGGCCGAACGGCTTACATCTTTAAAGCAAAGAAATATGAATGTGAATATCCTTGATCGTATTCACGAATAGAAAATTGGGTGTCGGAGACATCAGAGGTAAGATGCTACAAATGTAATGGGATAGGGTCATAATGCTGTCGTGGTGGTCGGATGGGATCCAATTATATTAATCTAATTATAACTCACATCCGATCTTCGTTGAGATATAAGAACCGTAGACTGAAGGGTGTGGGTAGTATACGTCGAGCGCATATGTTCAACCAATGGGACAACCTCACTATGCGCGTAGTGTTAAATACAAGGGTACAAAGCCTGATCTGCTTGCCATGATTACTCGAATGGAATGTTATATGTATACCTAGAACGATAAACTGAGAAAATCGAATGAAGATTGAACTCTTGAATTAAAAAATGAGAACGTTAATACTGATTGTAATGAATGGCATATTCGGCGAAATCATAGAAAATAAAGGTGAACAACATGCCGTGATTTACAAAAAGTATGTCAAACGGGTATATTCGGTATCGTGCTAATTAGCGACAATCCGGAAGTACCGGGGTACTTGTAAGGAAAGAATACGTACTGCCTGAACAGTTAAACGGCAAGAAGGGGAAACTGCTCCTCGTTGATAATACGATTAGAGAAGCACCTTACGCCAGAATTTACGTTAACACTCCGTACTTTGAAGGTGAAGTTGAAGCGTTGTGTCTTCCTAATGCGACCTGCGATCTCGTAATAGGAAATATAAAGGGAGCAAAATCACCGGACTGCACAATTGAGGAAAAAGCTGAATCGGCAGCGGTAGGAATTGAAGTAAAGAATCTAACGGGAGGGGATGAACCTCCGAAAATAGAAGATCCGCGTGATATTTTGAAAATTGACCGAAAGAACGATCAGAATACAATGAAGCCGATTCAGATTTTGATGACGCCGCCAAGGACTTTGAAGAAGTTACCGAAGAAAATAACGTTGTAGTTGCTGAAGAAAATAGCTTGGAAGTAAAACAAGAATTTGAGACTTCGAGAGTACAGGAAGAGGATCAATGTCGTCGAACGATATCGACTGTTCCTATTCGTGCAATTACAGATTTACTTAGAAGGAGCGGTGGATTAGAACCGCTGAAGAATGGGGATTGGGAGGAAAGGGGAAAGAACCAAGAATCAATTTAGACAGGAAGTTTGTCACCTGGATTGGAAACGAATCTAATTGAGTTTCAAGAAATTCAAGTGAAAAGACCCCTGTAAACTTCGACTCCCTTAGTTATACGAAACTCTGCCCACGTGCGGCGTGATGATAAGACAACGCGAACGGGAATGTGTTGGTAAAAAAGTAATTGCAAGAGAAATGGTCGTAGTTCGACAGAGTGCACCATCTAACGTAGTTGTATCATAAATCTGGAGCCACAGAAGTAGTGGGATGAACAGTGTCGTACACGGACGGCAAGTAGAGGAAAGATGGTTTCACTGAGAGAGCGAACTTTAAAATTATTTGGGCTGAAAAGAAGCTAGTAGATGAACGAAAGAAGGTCGTACTTTAGAGGTGAATTTTGGAAAATTAAGAAGCAGACACTATGGCTTATTGGGGTGAAAGACTATGTTCGAAAGACTTTCCGGGTTTATGACCAAAGTATGATGTCGAGTCAAAAGATATTGACGAATAGGGGAATGATGTGGAAAAATAAATCAATGATACCGCGGTGAATGGTGAAAGAAATGTCTATCTTGAAAAAGAAAAAGATGTGTTTTTAAAGAGAAAGATGAATCCTTCAACTTAGGGCATCACATGGTGAGAACCGTGTGCATTATCAACGTCAAGAGCACTTGAAACGATAAGACTGAAGAATCGTTAAGGAGGTAAATTCATCAAAAATGCCGAATTCAGATAAAGGACACAAATTTCTAAGACGAAAGATGTAAAGGGCGGAAAATATTCCTAACCAGAATTCATTCTGTAAAGTTGTGATGAAGAGAGATGTATCCACAGAATAACGTATATTCACATAACTTAATAAGGGGATAATATCACACGATGAATAAGAAAGTATAAGCAAAATCTTTATCATCAATAGGTATATATGCTTTTGAAGTATATAATTAAGTGACGCGAACGAACTGCCATTTCTTATTAATTTAGTATTTTTATTATTTTTTATAAGAATAGAGTAATTTTGTCAATAATTCAATATTTTTAAGTTGTAAAATTATTTTAAGAATTTTTGTAATAATATTGTAAGTTTATTTTTTTGAATAATTTTAAGAAAATTATTCAAATATTTATAGCAATATACAAGTAAGCGTAATAAGAGAAAATGGTATAAAAGAGCGTGCTTTATACATACGGTTGTTCATTCTTTGTTCGCCGCTCTTCGTATCAAGACTCTTGACGTGTATTACTTAAGTTTAGTGAGGATTAAAGGGTTTAGAATAACTATTCATTATTTCATTGCTACGAAACCTTCCTGGTACAACTTTGGATTTACTGAAGGATAGTAAGAAGAAAAAGGAATAGTAAGGACCTTAGAGAAGACTTCACTTATTCTTGAAGACCAAAAGAAGATTCAGGAGGAAACTTAAGAGGAAAGTAAGGAAGCTCTTATACAACGGCTGAAGCTGCTCGACGGGAATTCAGGAAGACAGAAGTCCACCAGAAGAATCAAAGCCAGTAACGACCTGGGAAGTGTCACAACCCTAGACAACGACCTCAGTAGGAAGACCACACATCTGTTGGAGGGCCGCGGAGGTACAAGGGACGGACTTATTGTGGGGGGAAAACCTATATGATATATATATAATATATATATATATATTATATATATATATATATATTATATATATATATATCTTATATAATAATATATTTAATTTTTAAATTCAAACTTCAAAAGAGGTAAAAATCCCCGGCATCCGCACCGCATCCTCATCTACTTTTAAAGGGATCCGCATCCGCGTCCGCAAAACCAGTCAAATTTTGGACATCCCTGTCGGATCACTAATATATATATATATATATATATATATATATATATAAATATATATATAATAATATATATAATATATTATGTTGTCATAGGTAAGTTTTAATGAGTACAATGTATTTATATATATATATATATATATTATATAATGAACGGTCGGGATGGCCATCAAGCAACGTACCAACCTAAAATTAGTGATATATATTATTTGTTTCTCTATTTGTTTATCAAGAAACTTAAAATTTGAGAGTGTTTTTTAAATTAAATAGTGCTGTATAATATGCATGTTTGTGTGATAAAGATAGCGTTATAGATTATAGAACTAATGGTAATTTAACCCTCATTCACACAGAATGCTGTAAAAAGCATACCATACCCTGCCCTCATGTAAAACCCTATCTCACTCAAGATTAGTCTTTAACATCCACAAATGATTTAAATTGCACCAGCCATTCCTGTCTTCACAACCTTTCTATAATTAACTACACTCTGCACATTTCTCCGCTTTTCATCCAACATATATTCTAAATATTAAAACTCAGATATAAACTCAGACATTCGTTCCAGCTGCTCACCATCTCATACATATCTTTACACCGAGGACTGCCTCACTCACAACCATATATCTTATTCTTACTCATACGTTTATCTCAAAGCAGCTCCTTTAACATACCGCTGACAAATCTCTCTACCAATCCTCACAAACTCTCTCAGATTCGCCACAAAAAGCCAAATCATCCGCATATAATAGGCAGGGCACCCTCCACTCTCTTCCATTCTCCATCATTCTAACTACCATCCCCTGCCACCCCCACCTATAATTCTTTCAAAACCCCATCCATATACAAATTGAATAACCAAGAAGACAGCACATCACCGCCTCACTCCGCTATTAATATTAAACAATCACTTTTCAACTCATTATCTTCTTACCACGCCTCACTATCGTCAATACCTACTTTTGATTCCAGTTCAGAAGCTTACCACCAACACCAAATATAACTAACACCTGCCAGTGACGGAGCTTCTCCAATTGATGACCTTGTACGAGGATTTGCAAAATCCAAAAACAAAAACTATTCTTCATCTCATCTTTCCCCTTCTCATCGTCACCTGTTTGAGTGTAAGGTTTTGAATTCACACATAATCTACTAACTACTTCTAAACTTACCCTTTTTTCTTCACAATTAGTCCTTTCAGAAGTGTCACTCGACGCATTTTTCGATCAAAATATCCAGTCAATGATATTTTCCCTACTAACATATTAACTAATTCCTATAATTCTACAGTTACCCTTATCTCTCTTACGCCTCTATTAAGGGTGCATTACTGCTCTCTCCTCCAATCCCCGACGGAACATATAATCGTTGCCTTCATAAACGCTGTTGTTACACAAGCTTTCGAGCAAATCCAATCAATCTCACCATCTTCGCCTCCGTTTCTTGATCATTTCATCGGTAATTTCATTATACTCTGCAGATTTACTCCATATTCTTCACTTTCTCGACACCGCTGAGCTACCATTACCCAGCGGGTCCTCCTTAAACCTATGCCTTCAATTCCATACCAATACCTATATTTTTCTTGCACATCAAAATCAGCACACACTCACTATCATCTTCTGCATTACTGCATGTTAATGCAAGTATTTTCGAAGTGTTCCCACCCACACTCTAGACATTCCATCACTTCAAATACAGTTACACGCGAAAAGGCATCATCCTATTCATTTTCTATTGGCAGATTCCCTTATTCCTTATATATATATATATAATATATACTTTTATATATATATATATTATATATATATATATATATATATATATATATATATATATTTATATATATCTAATATATATATATATATTATAAGTATTAGTCGATCCATACTATATATATATATAATATATATTCCTATATATATTATTTATATATTATAGTATAGTTATCTATTACATATATATTTAGTGATGCTAGCATGATGTCATTTTTTTTTTTCGCATCCGCGGCATGCGGAGTTTGATTTTAAAATCCGCGGATGCGGATGCGGATGTCGATATATATTTTAATATAAATATATAATATATATATATATATATATATATATATATATTTATATATATTATATATATAATTATATATTTATATATATAATTATATATATATATAATTTATATATATATATATATATATAATATATATAATATTTATACTTAGCCTTATATATCGAGTGTTTAGCGCCAAAGAGATCTATTAATATATTTGTTACCCCCAGGGTGCCGGACGGAGACACCCAACTCAAATGGCAGTATCTCCATGAGACGCTCTTTCTCTAACTCTCCGACCTTAATGAAAAGAGATTTTACATGGATTATTATACTTTTTTGCGCTAGTATTGAAATTCAAATTTGGGAAGATGGTGCTTGAGAGACATCAATTTTTTCTGCCTTTTTTTCTGCTGAGAGTCTGTTTCTCTTTTTCATCATATATTAGCCCAGCATTTGCTAAATACTTTCTCACCTGGAACACTAGTTGGAGGACAGGCCAGTTATTTCCTTGCAAGTTTACTTAAGCGTGCGTAAAACAATTTGGCATTTTTGCTTACCTAATACACTTCCACCAGCACTGATAGGCTATCGGTGCTCGATTTTGATTTTGTATCTATGTCGTTTGTCTCTTGAGTGGTGATTTCACCATTTTGTCCAATCATCTGCACTGCACCTTTCTTTTGTATAATGCGTGTGTTTCTTCATCATGAACTTTCACTGTAAGGAAATCTACCATTGAATCTGTTTAGTTCGATTTTTACTTGTTTATATATAAGCCTTGTTGGTTTTGATAATATTTTCATTTTTTTTTCCTTTTAATCCTGAGATGGCTAAAATTAATAACTCGTGTGCGAGATTGAAGTTTTTCGCATGCAAGTTTACACTCAAATCGTGGGTCTAAACATTTTGCTATATACTTTCCTCACCCTAGACTGATTGTGATTCATCATTTGAATCTAATCTTTTTCTTGGTGATAGTTTTTCAATCCTTTGCACTACACTTCTTTTGGTAATGCGTGTGTTTCTTCATCACTACGTGGACTGTAAGATTCTTCCAGTGAATCTGTTATTTGATTTACTTGTAGAAGAAGGGTATTGGTTCTGTAGATTTTGTTTTTTTTCCTTTTAATGTGTGGCGAATTAATAGACTGTTCGATTGAAGTTTTTCAACTGCAACACAAGTAACGATTTAACTTGTTCTAATATCGTTACCACAATAAAAACTTGTCCTCTTATAACGGAATCCTAGTATTATGTTCCAATAGTAGAAGGTCCATTAATTTCCAACAACCAAGTCGTTTTTCTACCTCTAAGTTTATTACATCTTCTCATTCATCTTTTTAACTGCGTCATCTATTTTCATTTGAAAGATGGTTCAAAAAACACGCTCTCTTAGCGTTGAGATTAATGGTATACATAAGAGACAGAAGCTGTAGAGGCTGAAATTTTTTTGTAGTTTTTCTTCAATGGTCAATAGCTTAATGCTCATCGTGTGATATGCGATGTCTATTTTCACACTTAATCAAGATGTTATATCTTTGGAATCACCGGATGGCGTAACGAAGCACAAGATAAGTTCTTTAGAATACAATACTTTCTTTCATCATTACTTGACAGTGTACTATTCCAAGCGAGTTGAAATGTCTTTGATAACATTAAGATATTGAATATCAAGCTGTTTCACCCCTTCGCCACCTCAAACCATTTTACATTTTTATTTTTCTTTTTCAGATTTTTAGTATTTTTATTATAAAAATTCTTTATCAAATCTCGACAATAAACACCCGCGCAACATCCGCAGGGCAAAGCGGGATGCGGATGCGGATTGCCGGATCTTTAAATAATGTGCGTGCATGGCTCCGCGGGATGCGGATGGCGGATGCGGAGTGTGTGATCCTGCTTACACTAATATATATATATATAGTATATAATCATATATATTATATATGTATTATTGCCTATATTTGATTATGATTTACCAAATTATTGTAATAATTCGTGAGTAGTTAGTCTATTGGCTGAAATTATGAAACCGTTATTAATAGGTCCCTAGTAGTATATTATGGCTATTATTATACGGTATTAGGTACATATATATCTCACTACTTATATAATATATATATATATATCTACCTATATAATACGACTAATAGATAATTATTGACTAATGAATAATTTGTATAATCTAATTAATAATAATAATATAATTATATAATAATAATCATAATAATAAGAGGTGCTTTTGTCTAGTATATAGACCGGGGTGGTCATTGGCTTCAATATTTCAAGAAAGTCGAACAAAGATTAACGGATTAAAAAGTAAACGTTGCCGTGAAAAAATAAGCTGAAGGTCATCCTCGCCTGCGTTGCATGAAAGCAAAGTATAGTCTTGTTACTCGTTCCCATCCCGTTACTCAAAAAACTAGATTTCTCGCGGTTCTTTGCTCAGTACTAACGGTGATCGTCTCTCACCTCTGTATAGTCTCTAAATTATACTTATAAGCTATACTTATTATCATACCCTATATTACTAAGTATATATATATTAGATATTGGTTTGTTTTTAGGAAACCTTATTAAATATATACATATTATAGTATTACATATATTATCTATATATATATACTGTATATATATATATAATATATATATATATATATATATATATATATATACCTCATATATATGTATATATAATATCAATTCCTACCTTATATTATTATATAATTTATATATATAGTAGAAAGTACCGTACTAATCTATATATATTCAGTACTTATATCAATAATTATACTTATAACTATATATATTATAACCTCATATATATATGATTAAATAATATATATATATATATATATATTATATTATATATATATTATATATATATAGTACTTATCACTATATCTATAAAACTATATATATATATATATATATTTAGTATCTATAATATATTTATTTTATATATACTATATATACGATCTTTGCACCTACATTTATACTTATATATATCACCTTTAACTTCTATTAAGACATTATTGAATATATA
>JABUQX010133551.1:15000-26572 GCA_015478945.1 Trachelipus rathkii
TTGCTTAAGTAAATTTTTGAAAAGTACCGGTCCTTCGCAAATTTGGTAAAAATCTCTTCGGTCGATGCCATAGGTTCGAGGTCAAATTCTGTAATCATATTTAACTTTCTATAATCGGCACATACTCGATTTGAACCGTCTTTTTTCTTCACCATTACAATTGGTGATGCGTACGGTGAATCAGAATGTCTGATTACTCCCATCTTCAACATTTCATCCATTTCTTTTTTAAGGTCTCTCTCATCGCATAAAGAATTGGGTAAGCCTTACTCTTGATAGGGACTCCTGAAGTCAAGTTAATCACATGTTGAACAACGTCCACACTTCTGGGTAAATCAGTAAACGCCTGTTTGTACCCCTTTAAGATTTTCAATATTTCAATTCTCTTTTCTTCTTCCAACTCTTTTCCTATCACAATATCATCAATACACTCTTTGGAAGTACAATTTCCTAAAACCATCGTGTCTTCTCCCAAGTCTATTTCTTCTCTTTCACAATCTTCAAAATCTATTACTCCAGCACAATTGATTTGTATATTAATCGATATTTCACCGCATCGGTTTAATGTCTCAGCGTCTCGCTGGTATTTTATAAATTTTTCGCGATTGATTTCATTTTCATCCGATGGGTTTTTTTTCCTTTTCATCCGATTGTAAAACGTCAGTGAATGTGGCAGGCTCACTATTCTGCCGATCACTCGCTACACTCGCGCACGACATTATATGTTTTTCAGTGGGATTATCAACTTTTCCATGCACTATAGTCTTCTTTGGCACTCCATGCCTATTGAATGTTATATCATCGTCACGTTGCTCAGTAAATTCTTCGTGAGTAGTCTCGTCACTATCGGATGATTGTATACCCTCAGACGCAGCCATCTTTTCCTTTTGTGTCTTTAGCGTTCCTTCTGCATACGACGTTACAAATTGTTCTGCAGGATCATCTGCATTTCTCGCGCCTGGTATATTTCCTATAATTAAATCAAAAATAGCATCATCCAATACCGCAGCTTCCACACGTCCAGAATAGAAAGGAGTGTCAACAGCAATTAAAACAATAGGTGCAACTCTGATTGTATTATCAAGTAATCTCAGATATACTTTCTTGCCGGTCTTCTGTTCATCCAAAGTGTATTTTCTTTTTACAATGACACTATCACAGCCAGTGTCTCTTAACACTCTTCCGGATACACCGTTAATCTTTCCACTAACTATAGGCATCACATTTGTTCTTGCACATGCAGTCGTAATTACAATCATATTGTCATCGTTGGCGGGTGTGATCTTATTTTTAGTACTGTCGTCTTTCGTACAGTCTCCTCTTCTGTCAGTTCTCCGACTTCCATTCAACGACACAAAATCAAGATTACAATCTTTATTGTTCGTTCCGGATTTGTGGTCAACTATCATCATGGCAGCGGCTGCCCTCTTTGTAGTTTCCCTCCAATTACTACTGGATCGAGTATTATAATTCTTGTATTGACCGTCTCTTCCGTAAGGGTTGTAGCTCTTACAGTCTATAGATTTATGCCCGCTCTTACCGCATTTAAAACATGTAATCAGGCCTTTCGGTTTTTCAGTAATACGATGATTTACGATTAAATCCTCTTTCTCCTTTTTTAAGGGTTCTTCTTTATTCACTACCGGGGATAGGTTTTTGTTATGCGCAAGAAGATAGTTCTCCGCTTCTTGAGCGATAACGTCAAGTTTACTAATCTTCCTTTCCCTCAAGAAAGTCGCGAGCTCCTTATGGCATGAGTTTAAAAACTGTTCAGCCACAATAAGATTTATAACATCATTAAAATCTTTATTAATTTGTGCGAGCTCAGTCCACTTCAGCATATAGTTCTTTAACCTATCGATGAACTGAATTGGTCTCTCGTCTTTATGTGCCTTTGTATTTCTAAATTTTAATCTGTATCCGTCTTCAGTTAAGTTATAGCACAACAGAAGAGCGTTCTTCAATTTATCATAATCTTTAGCTTCATCCTTTGGGATACGCGAATATGTCACAAGCGCTTTTCCCGTCAATAAAGCACTAAGGTGGGAGGCCCAATTCCTCTTATCCCATTCATTCACTTCAGCGAACCTTTCAAACCTTTCGAGATAGCAATCTATTTCATCTTTATCATCGTTAAAAGAAGGTAGCTTAGGCGTTCTTGCTTTGACATCATTATTAACTATGGGTTGATATTGATTATTGTTTCCAGCTTGGAGCTCAATTCGTCTAAGTTCTAACTCGTGTTCTCTTTGAGCTAATTCTCTCGCCGCTTCTCTTTCAGCTATTTCTCTTGCTGCATTCCTAGCGGATTCTGCCGCTTCTCTCGCAGCTTCTGCTGCCTCTCTTGCCGCTTCCCTTTCCGCCGTTTGTCTGGCAGCTTCTCTTTCAGCTGCAGCTCTCGCAGCTTCTGCTGCTTCTCTCGCAGCTTCTCTTGCAGCCTCTCGTTCTTCTTTTATGAACTCACGAGCCTCCTTTCCTTTCAGACCTAACTCTTGAGCGATTTTAGCAAACGCCTCGTAGTCCATATCTTAACAATAAATTTAAATGTAGCTCGAAGATCGATTTACAACAGATATTTTATTTCTCCTTACTTTTATTTTCTTAGAATGAGTTCTCTTTCACGATAGTGGACTTTTCGACAACAAATCTTCAATTAATGACCACTATTCTTTCAGAACCACACACAAAAACTTTAGAAGCGATTCAAAAAAAATATCTCTCGGACACAGGCCCCCAATTAATTGTCACAAGATGGCTAAAAAGACCGGTGAATGACAGTGACAATTTCCCGGAATTCTTTTATTGAAACACAAAAATAATATAACACAATATTAAATATCCGTAAGGTGATCTATATATACCTCACAACTCTCTATCACAGATATAACGTGTTCTTATCATTAATTACTTCTCCACAAATTATAAATCAAATAACTGTCATAAGAAGTCGTATTCAGAACTCAATAGAGTTTGACAGTCTTCTTTTATGATTATTAGATTTTAATTTGATATCGCTTCTCAAATAATTTCAAATAGGTGAAACTAAAGAAGTTACCAGCATGATATCTCGAAAACTAAGATAGGTACAAGAAAACTGATAACATATATGGAATCAGCGTATGAAATTTGTATGGAAAGTGATTTTTTTTATCTCCAAAACTACGATAGGTACAAGAAAACTAATAACATATTTAGAATCAGCGTATGAAATATGTATGAAAAAAGGATTTTTTTTTTAACTAAAAGAATACCCCAGGGTAAAACGCAAAGATGCAAAGAGTCGGGGTCTCTCGGCCTCCTGGGGGACGACGGGGTAGGACTATTTCCCCCCCTCCGGGGAGGGTCTCCGGAACCGCCGCTCTTTGGTATTTGGGTGTCGCGGGGGTTCCTCCGCCCCTCCCCTACGGGGTATGGAAAACGTCCCCCCTCTGTCCCACCGTCGGTTCGAGCCCCCTAAAAAAATTTATACGCTGATTCCATATATGTTATTAGTTTTCTTCTACCTATCGTAGTTTTGGATATAAAAAAAAAAAAAAAAAAAAATATTTTTTTTTTCATTTTCCATACAAATTTCATACGCTGATTCCATATATGTTATTAGTTTTCTTGTTTGAACCTAACTTAGTTTTTCGAGATATCATGCGGGTAACTCTTTAGTATGACTTTCAAATATATATATATATATATATATTATATATATATATATATATATATTATATATATCATATATATGTATATATATATATATATTATATATATATAATAAATTAAAAAAAATATTATTAATTATATAAATATATAAATATTAAATAAAAACAAATAAAATTTATATATATATATATATATATATATATAATATATATATAGTATATATATAATTTTATAATATATATATATATATATTATATATATATATTATATATATATATATATATATATATATATATATATATATATATATAATATATATGTTTAAAAATTCTATAACATATTATATATATATATATATATAATATATATATATATATATATATATTTTATATATATATATATAATATTATTATATATATTATGTAATATTATTATATATATATATATTATATAATATATATAGTATATAATATATATATATTATATATTTATATAGGCGAAGATTCTCACGATGTTTTACTCATATTTATTTTTGTGTGTGTGTGTGACACAAGTTTAAAGTGATGACCTTGAAAAAAAAATTGAAATTTTGAAATTAAAATTGAATACTTGATGTTTCCAATTTTATTTTTATTTAGTTTCAAGGGCAAATGTTTATATCTTTTTGACCGCACCTTTTTCTAGAAATTTCGTGAAAAAAGTATTGAAATATCTTAAAATAAAGTTTTTTATATGGTTTTTAGTTGAAAGTAGTAAAAACTCAGACTTAACGCCCTGAGGCGCCCGATCAATAGTTTCGCAAAAACAATATAGTCTATTGTAATGAACAACAAAAATAAAAGGATGAAGGTTCAATTAAATGAAGTTCTCTTTTCCACCGAATTTGAGTGACATGTAATTCGATGGGGAGTCCCCTTACAAGGGAGTAACGTAACAAACACAGTGTACAGAAGAACAGGTGGAAGCTGATGTGATTCCTGTTTTCCCTAAGAGTATCAGATACAATTCGAGAAACTTTTTAAACTCCTCCCACTTTTCGAACATTACGCAATACTATGATCCTTGTTTGGTTCGTATTCGAACATTAACCTATGCATATGATTCTTGCTTGACACAGGTAAAAACTTTACAAATTTTATTAAAACATTTTATGTTTTTTACTAATGTCTCCTTTATGTTTTATAACAATTACATAGAATTTTTTTAAGAAAACGGCTATGGACAAGTTTATCATGAACATATCCTATCTTATTATCTAATTGCTATCTAACAGGTGTTGTCAAATTATTCAATCAGATACGCAGCTTTTCAAATTTAACCAATCTCAACATGTTCTAATCACACTACGAGTAACCACTGTTTGAATTTAATTATTAACATATGTGATATTATTATAGGTCAAAACCTAATTTAAATTTAACAAATAAATGTGGTACGCGACTGATAAGTTCCCTCGTGCACTTGCCATTGCGATACCTATAGAATAGAGATAAAGCACCAACATTGCGCCACAAAGATAGAGGGTCAGTGAACTGGAAAGTACATGAGCGTTAAGCCTTTGGCCTTGAACTCGACCCTGTCCAAAGCCGGGTGAAACCAGAACCCGCCAGATATGAGATAGTACTTATACAAGGGCGAAAGTCACGTTGTAGCTGGAGTCAACTGAGAAGAAGGAAAAAAGTCTCACGAGTCTAAAAAGAATTTCCCATTCTTTGAGGTCGCCCTTGCAACCAATTGTGATGTGAGGTTTCCAAGACATTTTTTTTGTTTATGTTAAGACCAAGGATGTTTATATTGTCGACAGGAGAGACGAGAGAATCCGTCGAAAGAGATAGGAGTTAGAAGGTGTTTTTAAAGAGTGAGATTTGAAGAAGTTGATTTTTTAAAAGAATTGAATTTCACAAGGTTGAGAACGACGCCCGACCCGGATATCCCTATCCAGATCGCGAGAGAGAATCGTAAGTTAAGCGATAGGCAATTCTAAAAGTAAAAAGAGGGAGCAAAATTGAAATGAGTTGAAGAATGAAGGGTCGAATCATCGGCATATGAGTGGATAGAGTTCGATGTGCAGGTGAGAGATCGTTGATAAAGTAGGAATAAAGTAGGAGATAAGCAGAACCTGAAGAACCACCAATATTGACAGAAAGGAAGAAAATGTCGCCCCATCAACAACAAGCCGATATTGAGCTATTTGAAAGAAAGCTATACATAAGTAAACAGAAGGAAGCCCAAAGGAGGGAAGCTTGGAAGCAGTGACTATAGCCAAACCCGTCGACATGCTTTGGATCTGTAGCGCCATCACGTGTTAACTAAAGTCGGAAAACCATAAATCGGTTAAGTAGGAAAGTATATCGCAGTAGACTTCGAGGGCCGAAGCCGTACAGGCGATCGGAAAAAGGGAATGAGTTTCCAGATGATCTAAGAAATGAGAGTTGAGAAGGGATTCAAAGATCTTAGATATAGCTATAGGGCGATAGTTAGAAGAATAAGAGCGACTTCTTTTTTTCGGAATAGGTTGGATATGTGCGTGCTTCCAATATTGAGGGAAAGTGCTAGTATTGAAACATAGAGAATATAGATTGAACGAGGGGCGGGGACAGCACGGAAGCACACTCCCTCAAAACACGGAGAGGAATCCTATCTGGGACACCCGCCCTTCTAACGTTCATAAATTTCAGGAGCCCATGCACCCGATCAAATGTAATCACAGACAAAGGCATAGGACACCTGAGACTATGGTCTGGAATAAGTGGTATTGATCTAAAGCACAATGTGTTCAGATGGACAATCTTAGGGGTGTGCTAGGTTTTTGTAAGAGTTTACAAAATTGGAAATGAACGTATTAGAGAGTTGTATGGTGTGAAGAAAGGGTTAAATGAGAGAATAAATAAAACTATGTTGAGATGGTTTGGTCATGTGAAAAGGACGGAAGATAGTCGGTTGGTTAAACGGATGTATAGTGGTGAGTGTGATGGAAATCAACCGGCTGGGAGACTGAAAAAAAAATTGAATTTAGTCAGTAAAGGAATGCTTGGAGGAGAGAAATGTGAGTTTGGCAGAGGCAGGAAGAAAGATGCATAATAGGAGTGAATGGGGTGGTTTTGTGGGGGGTATTGTTGTAACCCATCTGGTCCACGAGACGAACCCCACATTGAAGAGATGCCGTCGTGGTCCCATGAAGCTCTGGGGTGGATTTTCTGACTGCTACGAGTTCTCGTAAAACGTATAAAGGGGGTGGTAAGGTTGAGCTTTCTTTTGGACTTTCTTCAAATTCTTCTATTAATTTTCTGTTTCAGATGCATGTTACGCACCTTGCCCCCAGTCTTGGGGAGAGAAGGTGGATGATATATATATATATATATATATATATATATATATATATATTTATATTATATAATATTATTATATATTATTATATATAATTATATATATATATATATATAAATATATAATATATCATGCAAGTTTTCATAAAGTTATTGTACTAGGTACTTGTCTTGATACCATGTACTTGTGCTACTGGAACAAATTCTAGAGTACTTGTACTTGTACCTTGAACAATTCTAGAGTACTTTGTACTTGTACTTGTTACTTGTACTTGTTACTTGAACCCGCCATACTAATATATATACTATATATATATATATATTTGTAGTGAGAAAATAGAATATATATATATATATATATATATATATATATATTACTATATATATATATTATATATATATATATATATATATATATATATATATATATATATTTGGTTTGCCGACATACCAGGCTCGGTGCTGTGAGTAATGAGCTCATTTGATAGTGATGCGGTGAGTAGTGCTTCATTTTGCCGCGGCATTTGCGGTTTTGGTACTGTTGCGCCTAATTAAACAAAAAGGTCAGGTGCGGTGCGGGTACGGGTCCGGTATGGTGAAGGTGCGGTGCGGTGCGGTGCGTGCGGTGCGGTGCGGTGACGGTGCGGTGCGGTGGGCGGGCGGAGCGGTGTGAAATACAGATTTTTCTGCCGTTGCTGGGCGCTTTTATTAGGTGGGGTGACGGTGCGTTATAATATTTTACTTTCTGAAAAAAAGAAAAAAAATCATTCAACCTCTTTTTAGGTGTTTTTCTCAAGAATTCACTTTTTTTGTATATCAGGTGACAAAAATCGCTTAAGAAAATGACATGTTTATTGTGTTGAAAATTTTCCACGGATCTATATTAATATATTATTAATATATATACTATATATATATACTATATATATATATATATAATATATATATATATATATATATAAAGTATATATTATTATATATTATATATATATAATAGTTAGCGAAGATTTGCACGATGTTTTACTCAGATTGATAATTGTGGGTTGGTGTCAGACAAGTTTTAAGTGATTGAACCTTGAAAAAAAATGTGAAATTTTGATTTAAAATTGAATACTAGATGTTTCCTATTTTATTTTATTTAGTTTCACACACTCGGAACTTTTTTGACCGCACCTTTTTCTAGAAATTTCGTGAAAAAAGTATTGAAATAATTTAAAAATAAAGTTTTTATATGGTTTTTAGTTGAAGTAGTAAAAACTCAGAACTTAACCCCTACCCCCACAATAGTTTCCAAACAATATAGTCTATTGTAACAAAATAACCAGAAATACATAGAATAAAAGTTCCCATTTAAATAGAAAGTTCTCTTTTCACGATTGGTAGACAATGTAATTTCGAGTGGGGAGTCCCCTTAACAACAGTAACGTAACTAACACAGTGTACAGAACGAACAGGTAGGAAGCTGATGTGATTCCTGTTTCCCTAGAGTTATCAGATACAATTCGAGAAACTTTTTAAACTCCTCCCACTTTTCGAAACATTACGCAATACCTATGATCCTTGTTTGGTTCGTTTTCGAAACATTAAGCTATACATCTGATTCTTGGTTGTCACAGGGTCAACATAACAAATTTATTAAAAACATTTTATGTTTTTACTAATGTCTTTATGTTTTATAACATTAACATAGTAATTTTTTTAAGAAAACCTAACAAAAGTTTATCATGACATATCCTATCTATTATGCTAATTGCTAATCTATACAGGGTTGTCAAATTATCTCAATCAGATACGCAGCTTTCAAATTTACCAATCTCACATGTTCAATCACAACTACGAAGTACCACTGTTAATTTAATATTAACATAGTGATATTTATTATATCAAAACCTAATTTAATTAACAAATAAATGTGGTACGCGACTGATAAGTTCCCTCGTGCACTTGCCATTGCGATACCTATAGAATAGAGATAAAGCACCAACATTGCGCCACAAAGATAGGGGGTCAAGTGAACTGGAAAGTACAGATCACTTTATAAGCCTTTTGGCCTTTGACTCGACCCTGTCCAAAAGCCGGGTGAAACCAGAACCCCCCAGATATGAGAATAGTACTCTATACAAGGGCGAATAAGTCACTTGTAAGCTGGAGTAACTGAGAAGAGGAAAAAAAGTCTCACAGTCTAAAAAGAATTCCCAATTTCTTTGAGGCCGCCCTTGCAACCATTGTGATGTGAGGTTTCCCCCCAAGACTAATTTTTTTTGTTTATGTTAAGACCAAGGAGTGTTTATATTGTCGACAGGAGAGACGAGAGATCCGTCGAAAGAGATAGGAAAGTTAGAAGGTGTTTTAGAGAGGTGAGATTTGAAGAAGTTGATTTTTTAAAGAATTGAATTTCACAAGGTTGAGACGACCCCACCCGGATATCCTATCCAGATCAGCGAGAGTAGAATCGTAAAGATTAAGACGATAGGCAATTCTAAAAGTAAAAGAGGGAGCAAAATTGAAATGAGTTGAAGAATGAAGGGTCGAATCATCGGCATATGAGTGGATAGAGTTAGATGTTCATTTGAGAAGATCATTATTGAAAAGTAGGAATAAAGTAGGAGATAAGACAGAACCCTGAAGAACACCAATATTGACAGAAAAGGAAGAAAATGTCGCCCCATCAACAACAGCCGATATTGAGCTATTTGAAAGAAAGCTATACATAAATAAGCAAAGAGAAGGAGGAAACCCAAAGGAGGGGAGCTTGGAAAGCAGTGACTCATGCCAAACCCGGTCGAATGCTTTGGATATGTCAAGCGCCATCACGTAGTTACTAAGAGCGGAAAACCATAAATCGGTTAGATAGGAAAGTATATCGCCAGTAGACCTCAAATGCCGAAAGCCGTAACAGGCGATCGCCAGAAGGGGAAATGATTTCGCAATGATCTAAGAAAATGAGAGTTGAGAAGGGATTCAAAGATCTTAGATATAGCTATAGGGCGATAGTTAGAAGAATAAGAGCGACTTCTTTTTTTCGGAATAGGTTGGATATGTGCGTGCTTCCAATATTGAGGGAAAGTGCTAGTATTTGGGCATAGAGGATATAGTTGAAACCGAGGGGCGGGCAGCACGAAGCACATCCCTCAAAACAGGAAGAGAAATTCTATCTTCTGGGACACCCGCCCTCCTAACGTTCATAAATTTCAGGAGCCCATGCACCCGATCAAATGTAATCACAGGCAAAGGCAAACAAAGGCATAGGACACCTGAGACTATGGTCTGGAATAAGTGGTATTGATCTAAAGCACAATGTGTTCAGATGGACAATCTTAGGGGTGTGCTAGGTTTTTTGTGAAAGAGTTTACAAAATTTGGAAAAAAACGTATTATAGAGTTGTTATGGTGTAAAGAATAGGTTTAAATGAGAGAGTTAATAAACTATTTGAGATGGTTTGGTCATGTGAAAAAGGACGGAAGATAGTCGGTTGGTTAAACGGCTGTATAGTGGTTGAGTGGTGGATGGAATCAACGCCTGGGAGAACTGAAAAAAAAATTGATTTAAGTCTTTAGGAAAAATGTCTGAAAAGAAGAAATGTGAGTTTGGCAGAGGCAGGAAGAAAGATGCATAATAGGAGTGAATGGGGTGGTTTTTGTGGGGGTATTGTTGTAAACCCATCTGGTCCACGAGACGAACACGCCCACCATTGGAAGGGAGATGCGTCGTGGTCCCATGCAGCTCTGGGGTGGATTTTCTGACTGCTACGAAGTTCTCGTAAAAACGTTAAAGGGGGTGGTAAAGGTTAGCTTTCTTTTGGACTTTCTTTCAAAATTCTTATAATTAAATTTTTAGTTTTCGATGCATGTTACGCACCTTGCCCCCCAGTCTTGGGGAGAGAAGGTGGATGATATATTTAATATATGATATATATATATATATATAATATATATATATATATTATATATATATTATATATATATAATTATATATATATATATGCCAAGTTTATTCAACATTATTGTACTTGTATTTGTACTTGATACCATGTACTTGTACTTGACAAATTCTAGAGTACTTGTACTTGTACTTGAACATTCTAGAGTACTTGTACTTGTCCTTGTACTTGTACTTGAAAATTTCCTCATAACCCATATTATTATATATATATATATTATATTATATATATATATATATATATATTATATTATATAATATTTATATATATAATTATAAATTATATATATATATATGGTTTGCCGAACAAAATTAACCGGGCTCTTTCGGGGTGCTGTGAGTAATTGGAGCTCATTTTGGATGTTGCGGTGAGTAGTGCTTATTTTGCCGCGGCATATTGCGGTTTTGGGTACTGTGCGCAATTAAAAAAGGTTAGGTGCCGGTGCGGTAGGTACGGTATGGTGGGTGCGGTGCGGTGCGGTGCGGTGCGGTGGCGGGCGCTCACGGTGCGTGGCGGGTGCGGTGAGGAGCGGTGTGAATAAAACTTTTCTGCCGTTCCTGGTGCGCTTACTTAGGTGGGGTGAGGTGCGTAATAATATCTTTTACTTTCTGGAAAAAAGAAAAAAAAATCATTCAACCTCTTTATAGGCGTTTTT
>JABUQX010133552.1:0-12500 GCA_015478945.1 Trachelipus rathkii
GGAAACGTCCTTCCATGAACTTTAGATACTTGATGGAAGCGTCACCCTGCTTATCACTATATCGGCCTAGGTTATAGCGGAAATGTGAAATGTAGAGTAGTGCAACTTTTATTACTCATTCTAATTCCATGAGAATGAAAACTGTCTTGCAGTTCCTGTACAATGTTAGTGTTCTCGCGCTTTCTTGTCCCCAGAAAATTCTGAGCTACATCTGCAAAAGCATCACGCTATTGCTCTAACACAGTCATTTTTGTAGCAAAGGCAGCATCACGGAGGAGTGTCCGTATTGTGGGCCATCAAATATCCCAGCTTTTTTTCTCGTCACTCAGACCAGGAAACGTTGAACATATATATAGCGGAGCATTCACCATCATGGTCCAGGGCGTTCACAAATTGTTCATCAAACCAAGTTTTATGTGTAGTTGAGAAGATGATGTTTTCTCTCTGAACAAGTGGTTCACGACTATGTGTCTTATCACCTGGCGTCAAAATTTCCTCGGTGGTCATTCTCTTTTGGTCCAGTGATCCTTTTGCCGCCCGTCTGTCCCAATAGCACAGGAAGCATGGATATTTGGTAAAACCTGCTTGCTGACCGAGCCCAAAATGTTTACCATTTGAGTCGACGCATATTTTACCGTCTATGTAACCTGAAGTGTATGCTTGTGGAAACTGTCATGATTTTTTGCATACATCCTCTATCATCCGTACCGAGTACTCTACTGGAACCAAAGCATACCTGTTGCCGTTGTGTAACAACACACACTTTAAACTGCTCTTGGAAGTCAATAAACAGTGGCCACTCACCTGCATCGTATGCTGGGAGCACATAGCGGTAGTAGGCCTGCAACTTCACTGCAATAAACAAGGTTACCATCTGACTGCGGAAGAGCCTCCGTAGCTCTGCTTTTCTGTTACGATAAAATGTTACTCTTGTGCCATGGTCCAGTAGTCATTTTTCATGCAACCTCGAAGCCAACAGCTCAGGACAACTTCTTGGCAAATACAACTCTCATACAAGATCGCTCAGTTCACCCTGGTTGAACAATGACGGACCATCGACTGTATTTCAGATGGATGATAGACAATTCATCCAGGTCATTGGCATCCCATACATGTAGACGTACTAAAGTTTTCCCACATGCTTCCCGAATATCGACCGCAGTAAACTTCATGCTACTGTAGATATATGCGGAAGGTAACGTCTATATACAGCCTACGTAGTACGCACATGAATTTTGTCTATCCTAGGGAAAATGCAAAAATAGGGATCCATGATTGCACGAAAACGGGATGTGATACAGCAAATCCGAGAATATATATGGAATCAGCACCTCTGAATTACTATATATCTGCTACAAAAGTCCATCCAAGAAAAATTTCACCTTTTTTTGATGACCAGTGTAAGTTTTCTTTATTTTTCCCTAAATGGATGACCGAACTTTGAAATAACTATTCGGCCGAATAGCGAAGTGATTATTCGGCCGAATACTTTTAGCCGAATATTCGTTTCGGCCTTTTCACTATTCGGCACATCCCTAATATATATATATATATATATATATATATAATATATATATATATATATATATATATATATATATATAATATATTATATATATATCTAAATATCTATATATATTATATATATTATATATATTATATATATATATATATATAAGCTCCCATGGCTTCCATTTCTCACCCACCAAAACCTCAGTAGTACTATTTAGGAAAAAAGGGAGTTGAAGAACCTGCCACCTTTCTCCCGCGAACCTAACCTTGGGTGGTTCATCCATTCCAGTAATTTCACAAGTCAAAATTTCCTAGGCCTCATTCTAGATGACCACCTAACATACGCACCGCACCATACATTAAACTCCTGAAAACGACTTGTCATCGCGTGCTTGACCTATTACGTCATCTAGCCGCAAAATCTGGGGGTGCTGATTCCAATTCCCGTTGATGTTTTTACATCGCACTAATCCGATCGAAGCTGGACTATGGCTGTGTAGTATATGGTCAGGCCTCCCCAACCCTACTACACATGTTAGTTCCCATCCAAAACGAGGCGATCCGTATCGTCCACAGGAGCCTTTCGATCGTCCGATCGTCCCCCCGAGTGAGCCTTGAAGTTGAATCCGATGTGATGCCACTCTCTCTTCGAAGAGAATACATCATATGCACAAGTTATTTTCGCTTTCAAACACCAATACCGTCTGCTCTGTCACCGATTCTGCGAGAGTTACCTCGGAATCCCCCTTACTGGCCATTTGCAAACATAGTTTATAACATCCATAATTTCCTCAACATGCCGCTCTCTTATGATGAATGGTATACATCATGGCTATTCCCTGCTTCCACTATCTTCCTCGTCCTGACATCTCTCTCCAAATATAGCCACACTGCAACCTTGTTAAAGGCATTATTTTTGTCTCATTCCGCAGTTCACGGTTGATTTACTTCAGTGTTTACTGAAGACTCTAAAACAGGGACAGTGTGGGTGCGTCTGCAATCTTTCCTGACCGCAACCTCTCCCATACCCTCCCCCCCCCCATGCTTCAATTTTTACGGCAGAACTAATGGCCATAATGATTGCCTTCTTTCAAATTTTATTCCCTAACTAAGACCACTCATGTCATTTATTCAAATTCGCTCAGCGCCTGGAAGCCACTTGTTCTAAAAACACAAAGGTATCCGCTGTACAACAATTTCTTCGGCTGTTCCACTCTCGCAAGAAACAAATTATACTATGTTGGACCCCTCTCTCAAGTAACGAAATCGCTGACAGAGAGACCAGAATGGCCTCCTCCTCTTTCCGGAGCTGTTCTTCCCGATGCCATTCGACAAGGTCGCCTCCCATCAACTGATTATTATCCTGCTCTTCGAGAAAGCTTCCGGTTTTACTGGCAGGAGTGCTGGGTAAATAATCAGCGAGGGGGGAAACTTAGAAGTATAAAGCCGAACATTGGTGAGTGGTCTTCCTCTCACCGACGAAATCGCTTGCATTAGGTGATACTTGCACGCCTCCGTGGCCACATCAATATAACGCACAACCACTACATGTTACGGGATCCTCCTCCCTTCTGGAAATTTTGCCATCGCTATACCCAGCAATCTGTTCACCATATCTTTATTGATTGTATTCAATTGGGCCCCATTCGCCGTCGTCATTTTCCTATTGTTTGGTCCATAACATCTAAAAGGTTATTCCATATCTTATCTATTCTAATATCTCCAGGAACTGAATATTCTTTACAACATATAATTTTGTTAAGTAATATTAGGACTATATATAATGTAAGAACATCTTTTTATTTATTTTTTGACTGAAAATTCATTTCGCCATCTGGTGCGTGTTTTCATTCTAACTTTTTAAAACGCAACCAGTAAATTTTGATTGCCCTTAAATAAATAAATAGCCGAACTATCGGGTAGTTAGCCTTGTATATTAAGAAAAACACTTATTAGTAAAATTAATTACTAATATCTTTTAAAAATATATTTTATATATATTTCTATATAACTTAAGTTATGGGTCCTAAAAAAAGGACTATCCATTTATAAAAAAATTAGCTAAAAGTAAAAAGGTTTCACCAAAACGTCTTCCGCAAAATTGTTTTTATCGGAGCACCGTGGAAATGACTGAAAAGACTCTATGACTTCTTTTATACTGAACCAATCTATATGGGACTTGTACCATTACCTTCGTCCTGATATACTCTGTCTACCCTGCGGAGGAAAATTCATTTGGTGAAATATTCACATAGATATTCTATGTTAATGTTTATTTTTTGGGGAAGGGACTGCCATCCCCATTAATTGAAGTATCACTCTAAATTTCATATTGCTTGCATATCTGGTTTTGAAATTGTTAACATTTAAAGTCATAGAACCAATGAGAATTTCTTGGCCGAGATTCTGACAATCCTCTTTTAATAGTTTAGATTGAAACTCTTATATCTTTATAATTATTTAGTATATAAATAAATTATATATTCACAGAAACACAAAACTCCATTCTTTATTTATATTAATTTCGTAGTTTAATTCGACCCCTTTGTCCCATGACAAAGGGTCAAAGTTCACATTTTTGTGAAATGTAAAATCCCACTTTTTCCATTTCATATTTCGAGTTCGGAGTTCAAATTCACATCATTTAGTCACAATTGTATACTGATTTTACTGGTGCATATTTAATCATCATACTTGTTAATTACGTACTAGTAAATTTCTTTATTTATTTTCCTATTGAAGTAATTATATCAAGTTGTTTAACATGTGGAAAAGTTTTCATATTTCGTCTCATAAATTGCTGTCATTTTTTTTGGTAGTCGTGACTTTTCTGTGTAATATTTTTATCGCTAATAGTAAATATATTTCACAAGTTTAAAAGTCATTTCTGATTTTATTTATAGTAAATGAATAAACTGTAATTATTGATTTTATACTCATTGCCAACCGTTTTCGCGCGCTTTATCAGGGGTATAAAAGCTTGAGTTCGGCCGATAGAGCTCATTTCTTGTCATAGATATCGCTTGCAAATATCTCCCATTTTAGTTCTCTTTCTTTCTTGTTTATCCGGCATGTTTGCTCTTCGAGAACGTAGAGATATTCAACTAGATTACTAAAAAGAGATTTAAAGTAGAAGTTATTGCTTTGCTTTTGTCCTTCAGACGAAAGCTTCCCTGCTAGGATTAGTGCTTCTCAAAAGAGTTGCTCGGATCCAGTATGGCTCATTTATCTCAAACTTACGCATAGCGTACAGCTGAATATATAATATAGTATATATAAGTATATAATATATATATATATATATTATAAACTATAAATATATATATATATATAGTATATATAATATATATCATATATATTTATATATATTTATAGTATATATATATATATATATATATATATCCGTTAAAAAAAATTTCTATATAAAATTGAGTCATCTGTGGTTCGCACAGACATTTTCTCTGAGAACGTCTATGCGTTATCAGCTGTTTGGTATTTTTAATCAAATATAGTTGTATATGGATATTATTGATTAAAATTTGGATATTATTATTATTATTATTATTGTTTATTTATTTATTTATTTATTTTTTTGGTATTGCATAGAATATTTTATAGAATATATTGCAAAAATATGGAACATAGATATATTGAGTAAATTAATTTAGTGAATTAGGGAGAATTAAATGTAGATTTTGAATAATTATCTGTACGTACTATTGGATAATGATTTGTAAAATTTATTATAATGTTTAATTTTTATTTGGTGGAGGGATTTTATAGGTTTCCGTAACGTGTTCTAAAACATAGAAACTTCTATGTTAAATACACCATCATATATTAATAATGTTTCTTTTAACATTGGCAATTGATTACTTATAGTGTGACTATTATTGTAGCTATTTGATCAATTGTACAGCAAAATAGTTGTTACAATCATGTAATTGGTTTCATCAATCATCAATTGCAAAAGCTAACGGGTGAAATGATAAAAAACAAAAGTATTTTTTATTATTTTCAACAAGATAAAACCCTTTCTCTTTTCTGGCGTTCTACGATAGGAATCATTTTTGTTTTTTAATTTTATACTAATTGAGGAGAACTAACAACCAACCATTCATTCATTATTATTTTATATATTATACAACATCGTATACAATATTGTATATTATTTTTTATTTATTACAGCCGTACTAGGAAGGTGAGTGAGCGTGGCTTCATATTTTACGTGCTGTAATAAATTTAACGACCCTCTTTATATTTGGCTAACCATAACTATTTCCAAGCACCCGGTCGTGTGCGCGTTATGGGTAGTTGTGGTTAGGATAAATGTTTGGCTGTTTAGTGGAGGCTGGTGCTACCTTCACCCACTGAATAACCGGTACATCATCTAAATTTTCTTTTGCAACATTTAAAATAAGTACGAGCCAGGACCCGACCACGGAGTTGATTATTCAATTATTGTGGCCACTTCCTTGTGAGCCTTAGTTTGTCCAGTAAATATATATATATATATATATCATATATATTATATATAAGAATTCAAAATAAATATTTATTGTCATATATATATTAATTTCCATTTATTATATTTATATAATGCTGATATATATATATATATATAATATATATAATATATATATATATATAATATATATAATAATATATATATATATATATATATATATATATATAGTATATATATATATATATATATATATATATATAAATATATATATATATATATATATATAGAAATTACTCTAATTGGGCGTTGATATTTTTACCTACGAATGTGCTAACTAGCAAATTGTATAACCGGATTTATTTGGTCGGCTGTTCATGTTGCGAAAATTTTATACATTTTAGGCCCAAATTGTGGATCCGTGTGTGTCCTTTGTTGTAGAGATGCCGGGATAGACGACGGCAAAATTCCAGGGGCCTCACAACGAAGGGTCACCAATATTACGTTGGGCGTAATGAGAGGCGAAAAAGGTTTAGATCAGAAAGGCTGGGTCAATAATACAACATCGGTCATATGTCGGAATCTATATTGAAATAGTAAACATAATTAATATATTATAAACAATTAACAATAATAATAATAATAATAATAATAATAATATTAATAATAATGATAATAATAATTGCATTGTGAAAAATAAATATTAAAGTTACGCATGAAATGATACGTTTTCTCTTATGTTTTTTTTAGGGAAACTATTACATAAAATTATATAAAATTTTGAACGTAGCTTCGCTGTATTATTGAATAAAATATTAAAAAATTACTTAAATTTAAATAATCGTATTGTACAATGAAGAACATAAAATTGCTGCATCTTTTTCACTAATAACACAATTGCCATAAAACACAGAATTGTAAAGTATCACAAAAGCAAATATGGATAACAAGAACTAGGTTTCACAAAACTGACCTTGTAACATTCGAGGGCAAGGGATACACTGAAGACAGATGGAGCATTAAACGTTTGTAATAAAATCACTGATGCTCACAAATAAGTGTTAATAAGAATTAGCGAATTGTCTATGATGAATACAGGTTATTTTGGACGATATAGAGGAGCGGTTCCAGAATGCTTGTTCGAGGCGTAAAAGAATGGCGCGATCGATTTTGACCAATAGCGAACAAGGATGTGGTCACGTGAGAAGTAGGACGATAATACTGAAAAGGAAGAAAGAGAAGGTAATATACTCACCATTATTATTAGTTATCTCGGTGAAGAGATCAAGGTGAAAATCGGACAACCGGACGTAATGTTCGTCCATAACGCGATGTGGGACGAGGTGGACAAGACGGTAAGGCTGCAGTCGGAATCGGTTCTGGATTCGGAGGAGGAATCGGGTGTTTGGAAACAGGAGACAGAGTGTCTGCAATTCGGAACAGAGGCGGAGAATTCGTAGCGCGGGCGCTAATGTAGCCTGGCGAAGTTAGTGAAATAGCTGAGGGAGTTGGCAAAGGTTCAGGTTCGTTTGGAGAACAAGTTGATGTAAAAGGCAGAATGGGCATGAAATCGATATTATCTTGCGAAGTAGAGGTAGATGGAACGGGTGCCGAAGGTGGAGGAGGAGTGGTGGAAGAAGCGGGATCATGTTCGAAATAAGCCGGTTTGATCCTATCCACTGATATGTTTTCGCTTTTGCTCCCCTTCTGTAAGGTGAAGAACTTTCGATAGCGCTTTAGTACGAGGAAAGGTCCGTCATAGCGGGCTTGCAAGGGGCTACGGTGTGAATCATGCCGAATTAATACATGAGAGCAAGTCTCCAAATCCGCAGGCATGTAAGTAGGACGGGGAGGGTGACGTGGCAAAGATGGCTTCCATGCCTCAGTACACTGACGAAGACGAGCCAGGAAAGTGTGCTGGTTCGAAGTTTTTGGAGAGGGAAGTACGAACTCACCAGGTATTCGAATGGTGGAGCCATAGACGAGCTCAGCAGAGGAGCATTTAAGGTGTTCTTTGTACGAAAGTTCTGATACCGAGTGAAACTAAGAGGAAGGGTTTCGGACGGCAATTCTCCGTGTTTCCATGTGGCATAGAGGTAAGAAGCTTTTAGGTCTGCCGGTGGAAAGCCTCTCTAGTGGAGGCCGTTGAGCTTGTCGGATGGTAGGTGGCAAGAGCGAAGGCGCTTAGAGACCGATAAAGGTTCATGATGACTCCTTGCCAAAGGTGAGACTCAAAACTGCCTTACCGCTGGTCTTGTCGGACACAGTCGTATCGGAGTGCCAAAACCTGGAATATCCAGTTGTAGCAGAAATTGCCTGAGCAATTGTCCCTCGCTGAAGTAAATCGACGCAAGGGAATGGCTCCCCCCCTTCTAACTCATCGAGTTGTATCCTGTCTATGCACGTTAGAAATAGTGTGAAACTTTGAAGTGTAAAGGGACGACTAAAGTCAGATGTGCAAGCCTGGTCAAGAGTCGTCACCAGGGGGAAAGAAATTGGCTTGAAGGAGGTGGCGACAGTGTGCCTGGGTGCACTTTGATTTTGACAGTTGAGACAGCTGCGTTTCCATCTGTTTAACATCCGTTTAGTAAGGAACGGCCATAACGAAATCTTACCGTATCTTGACTTGGACTACCGTTTTAACCCCTGGGTGCGGAGCACAGTGCGTGAATGTGTGAAACACCTTACTGCCGCATGGGGGTAGGTAGACTGGACGAGGATGTGCTGAAAGTAGACAGTCGCATAAGATAAAGGGGGAAACCAAATTAATTTGCTACAGTTTGATGTCGTAAGAAGACGCACTAGAAAAACAACTCTTCGGAGTTGCTGCATGACGAACACCATTGTGTTGCTGACGAAATATCAATGGTGTGATATGTATGAGAGAGTTAGCGTTGAAGGAGTTGTTTTGGGGTGATAGTGGGCGTGAGTCGGTATCTTCCCACGGGTTGAAGAAAACAAAAAAAAATCCGGGGCAAGGAATGTTGTCTTTGTCCTTTTGATAGTGACGGAATATCGGAGTTGTTAGTTTGAGGCTGTGGCAAGGGTGAATCTCAAGGTGGGCGGCTTCACAGGGAGCTGTTTCAACTTGCTGGAAGCTGTAAGGCATGCGTGCTATGGTAAATGATTGGCAGATGTACAACATGGAATTCCCGACCTTCTATGAAGTAACGGAAGTGCTTAATAGCTAAGTAAATTGCGAGAAGTTCCCTTCCAAATGCGCTGTACCTTGTTTCAGGCGGCTGGAACTTTTTAGAAAAGAAAGCTAATGGACGCCATTCGTTGTCAATCGTTATCAATAAATTGTTGCAACACAGCTCCAGCTGCGAAGTCTGAAGCGTCTGTGTTGATTCTAGTCGGGGCTGTGTCGGATGGAAATATAAGTAACACGGAAGAGGCAAGGGCTTCCTTGATGGCGTGAAGGCATTTTAGTTTGCTGGCTTCGTCGTTCCATCTAGCAGTGACAGTAAAGCAGCAGAAACCTTTTACGGTGGTAATTGCTTTAAGGATGCGTGGAGAAGGAAGGAGAATTTTAGCAGCGGACGGTATAAAACGATGAAACGATGGTAGAAGTTGACCATCCCTAAAAAACGGACGAAGTTGGCGCTGTTTTTACAGGTTCGGAATTGAGCGCACGAATGGCTGGCCAGCTATTGCATGCCTCAAGGAGGATCGTATATGCCTTCGGGCAGAGAAATAGTGATGTCCAGAAAAGGTTGTAGGGATGTATAAGGTTACGGCCGAATTCACATTTGAAGATTGACTACATAGACCAAATTCGACTGTAGTCTGTGAAAAAGTACTTGCCTGAGATGTTGAAAGTGTGGTTCCTACCGGTAGAGGCACTGGCGGCATGCAAATAAGTCGTCTGAGGTATGGCGAAATAGCGGAAAGGTGAAATCCACGTTAAATACTGAGTCTAAGAAAAAGAAAACCCGTTTGGGAAAAAAAGAATGATTGACGTAGCATTTTTTTCCCCGTAGGAGCCGAATGGCGTTCGGAAGAAATTCGGTTTGTAAAGTCCGAAAAGGAGGTGATAAGTGGCGATGTCTTGTGAATGTCGGATCCTAGGGATTGACAGGGAATGGCTGGAAAATGCCGGAGACATGATGGTCAACCCTTTTGAGGAAGATAGGAACACTCATAGAGTATGGGATGTGAAATGCCTGTAGATGAGGTACATTTAGTCGTCCCGGGCGGGTGATGCTTTAGGCAGCGATAGTCGCCTGTTGGGCGATAATCTCCATTTGGTTTGAGTACCATGTGTAATGGAGAAGCGTAATCAGACTTGGAAGGTCGGATGATGCCCTTTTCTAAAAGAGAGATTCGAACTCTAGCTTCGCAGCTTTGAGTTTATCTGGTGCAAGACGTCTATCATTGAGAGAATGGAGGTCTGCCGGACGTTTCAATGTGATGAACGACATTGTGTTTTCACAGGAGGGAACTTGGAGACCGGAGAGAGAAGCTCATGGGAAAGGTCGGTAAATTAATAGTGATTCAATAGAGCATTATTTAGTTGGAGAGAGATGAAATGCCAACTGATGGATGTGGAATGCAAACGGATACAAGCGGTGAGAAATGTGTCCAAAATCAATTGATGTCGGTTGTGGTTCATATGTCAACAAGAACGGTTGAAGGTGAGACAGGAAGTCTGCAACCTAAATTGGTATATGTGACGTCGCTATCGTGAATGTCCATAATAAGAATCACGACGGAACGGAGAGCGTTTAAATGGAGTCGTTTAGGTGCCATAAGTGTTGTAATGGTTGTGGCCGTTGGCGGGGCGCCGTAAGAGAGCGATGGGTCTGGAGCTTGTTGGTGTTTTTCCGAGGATGGGAGACGTGGTACATGCTGAATAATGGAACTGGCCTAGAGATCTACGAGATAAGAATTGATGGTTTCGGTGGATTGGATCGTAGCACAAAGCAATTGGACGCATTTAGAAACCACCCCAAGCGACATTACGGAGCGGTGTTTAAGTTTAAATTCCCGAATGTACAAGGCTTAAGACATGACCGAGTTTGGTCTCCGAAACGCTGATGATTTCTACAAATACCCTGCTGGTTATGTGACGGAAATTGAACCAAAGCCTGAGAATCAACAGGAGAAGAGGCGAATTGACGCGAAGGAGTAGGTGAGCGACGATAGGAACGTCTTTGCAGAGTAGGAGAGCGAGAATGATGACCGTAATTGTAAGCAGAATAAGTATTTGGTGCAGGAGGCTGGGGGTATGAAGGATTGGGAGGAGGCTGAGGGTATGAAGGGGGTTGCGAATAAGGATGAGGAGAGGACTGAGGATACTGTTGTTGAGGATAAGGATATTGTTGTTGAGGATAAGGATATTGTTGTTGAGGATAAGGAGGGGAAGGAGGAGGGGAGGAAGGAGCAGTGTAACGCGTTTCTAAAGCTCGTAATCTAGTGGTTAAATCCATGATGGTGTTCTGCAACACCTGTAGTTGTGACATGATATAAGCATTTTCAGTGGGCGGCGGTGGGTGCCTAATGGCATTGACTGACTCATTTACATGCGAAAAAGATGCTGGTGGTAAGTTATTATTGTCGGTGGAGACTGTGATATGCGAGACTTGTGATGGTATGTCTGCTGTCGTAAGAGGTTTCGCTTTACAAACCCTATCTGCATAAGTAGCGAGCTCTTGCAATGAACAGTTGGGATCGACCGTTGCTAAACGCAGTTGCATCTCTGTGGGAAGTTTTTGTAGAAAGAGATGGCGAACAATATGTATACAATTACCTACGGGAGGACCGTCAAGGATTTAGCATATCAGATAGCAGTACTGATGGCAGACGATCACCAAGAGAGCCACCAGTTAGAAGTTTTTTTACTTTTTCGGCATCGGTTTCTCCCAGCCGGTTTAAAAGTTCGGTTTTCAGTTGGCTGTAGGGCTGGTTGTGGGAATGTAAGGAGGGTAAAACGTCTTTTAAGCGCTGCAAAACGTGAACTGGTAATATATTTAAGAGGGCCCGAAATCGGGCAGGTTCGGTGGTTGTTTCGAGCTGGAGCTCGAGCAGCGTAAAAGTGAGATCCAAGTCATTGGTTTGATGAACTTATACCGGAATAGTACACTAATGATTCCCTGTCTGAACGCAGGCATGTTGGGAAATCACATTGAATATTTTCAGTATTTGCAGCGTCAGGAGGGGACATGTTTTGTAATTTTAATAAATGCGATTGTAAAAAAAAATTTTGAAAAAAATATTACGAAACAAAAAAAATATGCTTAAGATGCGATTTGCACACGCTAAATATGATATAAAATGTGGTCAGAGACCAAATAATAGACTAAATACTACAAAAAGGTATACAATGGATGACAAAAATATATGTTAGGCCGCTTTTATGGGCCGAAATGATTTAAAAATAAATAATTTAAATTGGTTTTTGTGCATATGGGTTTTTTTTATTTTTAAAAAATTTTTTTTTTTTTTTTTTTTTTTTTTTTTTTTTTTTAAATTTGTCAGTCAAAATTAAAGTTTATAATTTTTTTATATTATGAAATAAGCT
>JABUQX010133553.1:0-25000 GCA_015478945.1 Trachelipus rathkii
GAGGACATATATATATATATATATATATATATATATATAAAAAGAAAGATATATACATATATATTACATATATAGACATATATATATATATATATATATATATATATATATATATATATATATATAGAAAGAGAGAGAGAGAGAGAGAGAGAGAGAGAGAGAGAGAGAGGGAGAGAGAGAGAGAAGATACATATTACATATATACACATATTATATACATAAATACATATTACATACATGAGAGCATACATACATACATATATATATATGTATATAGTGAGAGGAGAGAGAGAGAGAGAGAGAGAGAGAGAGAGAGAGAGAGAGGGAGAGAGACAGGGAGAGAGAGGAGAGAGAGAGAGAGGAGGAGGAGAGAGAGGAGGAGAGGAAGGAGGGATGGACGGAAAGCAAAATCAAAATTTTCACATTTTTTTTTATCTAAATAAAAAAATTCCTCCTGAACATCATGTTGTAATTTTTTTTAATTCTAAATGGTTTTTTAGATACTGAAATTTATTTAGAGAGATGTTCGAACTAAAAAAATTCAATTCCAGTCAAAATTGTAACTCCACAGGTTGGTTTAGATTAAAAAAGTTTTATTTTATAATTATAGAAAAATCTATTTTTTTTCTATATTTCTAACCTCCCACCCATTCTGATTTACTCATCAAATAAATGGAGTTCAGCCGGAGAGCCGCAGCCGGAGCCGGAGCTGGAGCCGGAGCCGAGCTGGTGCTGGTGCTGGTTGCGATCCTGGTATAAATTTTTTCAAGAAATAATTTTTAGATGAAAAAATTTATTGCCAGAAAACGTACTAAAACAATTTTAAATAGTGCAGAATCCTTAGTCGGATCCGAAGCCGATCCGAAGCGGAGTCGAAGCCAGAGCCGTGTCGGAGCCGGAGCTGCCTTCAGAGTATGCAAATTTTTTCAAAAAAACATTTTAGGTGGAAATTCTATTGCCAGAAAACGTGCTGGAACAGCACAACAGTGCAGTAAAACCTGGTCGGATCCGGAGCAGAAGCCAAAGTCATAACCGGATCCGGATCCGGATCCGGATCCTGGTATGAATTTTTTTCGGGAAATATTTTTTTGATATTTATTGCCGAAGACGCTGAACAATTTTTAAATAGTGCAGAAAACCTTAGCCGATCCGGCCGAAGCCGAAGTCAGAGCTGGATCCGGATCCGGATCCTGTGTAATATTCTTCAGAAAATATTTTTTAGGGAAAAAATTTATTTCAAGAAGACGTGCTGAGCAATAGTTCAAATAGTGTAGAAACATTGGTCGGATCCGGAGCCGAATCTGATCTGATCCGATTCGGATCCGGATCCTGGTATGAATTTTCTTCAGGAAAATATTTTTGAGGTGAAAAATTTATTTCAAGAAGACGCGTGAACAATGTTCAAATAGTCTAGAAACATTAGTCGGATCCGGAGTCAGAGCCTGGAGCCGGATCCGAGCCTGATCCTGTGGGCGAATTTTTTTTTCTGGTGATTATTTTTTGGTGAAAATTTATTTGTCGGGGAAGACGCCGAACAACAATTTCAACAGTGCAGGCCCTTATTACGATCCGAACCGAAGCTGAAGTCGGAGTTTCGATCCGATCCGGATCCGATCCGGTAGCGACTTTTCTTCAGAAAATATTTTTTAGGGTGAAAATTTATTTCAAGAAGACGTGCTGAGCAATGCTCAAATAGTGTAGAAACATTAGTCGGATCCGGAGCTGAAGCCGAAGTCGTATCCGGAGCTGCATCCGGAGCCGGATCCTGGGTTTGAATTTTTTCGGGAAATATTTTTTTGGTGAAAAATTTGTCAGAAGACGTGAAATACAATTTCAAATGGCGTGAACGTCTGGTGGCCCGTGCCGAAGCTGGCGAAGTCGAAGCCGAGCCAGATCCGGATCCCCGTGGCGCTTTTTCAAAAAAATTTTTTTTTTTTTTAGGTGAAAATTTATTTCAGAAGACGTGCTGAACAATGTTCAAATAGTCAAGAAATTAGTCCGATCCGGAGCCGAAGCCGAAGTCGTATCCGAAGCCGTATCCGGAGCCGTATCCTTTTTTCGTTAAATACTTCTTTAGTGAAAATTTATTGTCAGAAGACGCCGAACTTTTCAACAGTGCAGAAGTCCCTTTAGTCGGATCCGAGCCGGAGCTAGCCGAAGCCGAGTCAGAGCCGGATCAGGATCCTGGGTATGAATTTCTTCAGAAAATATTTTTCTAGGTGAAAAATACGCCAGAAGACGTGCTGAACAATCTTCAATAGTGTAGAAACATTAGTCAGATCCGAGCCGTGTCATCCAGAGCCGTATCCGGAGTTGGCCCGGAGCCGGATCCGAGAGTCGGATCCTGCTTATGAATTTTCGGGAAATATTTTTTTTAGGTGAAATATTTATTTTGTCAGAAGAAGTGCTGAACAATTTACAAATAGTGTTGAAACATTAGTCGGATCCGGTGCCGAAGCCGAAGTCCATTTTTAGTATCAACTCCCAGAATTTTTTTCGAAAATATTTTTTTAGGTAAAAAATTTTATTGCCAGGAGACGTGCTTAACAATTTTCAAATAGTGCAGAAACCTTAGTCGGATCCGAGCCGAGTCGAAGTCGGAGCCGATCCATCCGGGATCCTGGGTATAATTTTTTTTTCAAGAAATATTTTTAGGTGAAAAATTTAATGAAGAAGACGCTGAAACAATTCCTCAAATAGCACAGAAACCTAGTCGGACGTGGAACTGAAGTTGGTTTCAGAGCCGGAGCCGAGTATATTAAATTTTTCTGAAAAATATTTTTAAGTGAAAGGTTTATTGCCAGAGGAAGTGCTGAACAGTTATCAAATAGTGCAGAAGCTTTAGTCGGATCCGCGGATCCGGATCCGAATCCGGATCTGGATCCGGATCCGGATCCGGATCCTGGGTATAAATTTCTTCAGAAAATTTTTTTTGGGGAAAATTTGTTATTGCCAGAAAAGGTGCTGAACAATTTTCAAATATTGTAGAAACATTGGTCGGATCCGGAGCCGAAGCCGAAGCCGGATCTGGAGCCGGATCCTGCATGACCTTTTTCGACAAATATTTTTTTTTACAAAAAATTTATTGCCAGGAGACGTGCTGAACAATTTTCAAATAGCACAGAAACCTTAGTCGGATGAGCCAGCCGAAGCCGAGAGTCGAAGTCGAAGTCGAAGTCGAAGTCGAAGCCGAAGCCGATCCGAATCGGGATCCGGATTCAGGGTATGAATTTTTTCAAGAAATATTGTTTAGGTGAAAATTTAATAGAAGAAGACGTGCTGAAAATTTTCAAATAGTGTAGAACATTAGTCGGATCCGCTGGAGCTGCATTCGAGCCGAATCCGGCTGATCCTGGTATGAATTTTTTTTTCTTGAAATATTTTTTGGTGAAAAATTTATTGTCAGAAGACGTGTCGAACAATTTTCAAATAGTGCAGAACCTTATTTGATCTGATCCGAAGTCAGAAGTCGGATCTGAGCCGATCCTTAGCCGGATCCTGGGTATGAAGTTTTTTCTAAAAATATTTTTTAGGTAAAAAATTTATTGCCAGGAGACATGCTGAACAATTTTCAAATAGCGTTAGTCGGATCCGAGCCGAAGTCGAAGTCGGATCCGAATGTGTATGAATTTTTTTCAAGAAATATTTTTTAGGTGAAACATATTGTCAAAAGACTTACTGAATAATTTTCAAATAATACAGAAACCTTAATTGATCAGAGCCGGATCTGAAGCCGGAGTCGGAACCGGATCCTAGGTTTGAAATTTTTAATAAATATTTTAGGTGAAAATTTATTGCCAGAAGACGCTGAATAAGGCCAAATCAGAATCCTTTAGTCGGAGCCGAGAATAAGAAGTCGAGCCGAGCCGGAGCCGGAGCCGGATCCTGGGTATGAATTTTTTCATTAAATACTTTTTAGGGAGAAAAAGATATTGTCAGAAGACATGCTGAATAATTTTCAAATAGTAAATTCTTTAGTCGGATCCGATCCGAGCCTGGAGCGGAGCCGAGGGCGAATTTTTTCGAAAATATTTTTAATTTGAAAAAAATTATTACCAGAAGACGTAAGCTGAACACTTAAAAAAATAGCAGAAACCTAGTCGGAGCCGGAATTAGAGCCTGGCATACCCTTTTTTTCAAGAAATATTTTTTAGGTGAAAATATACCAAAAGAAGTGCTCATCAATTTTCAAATGTAGAAACCTTAGCCGGAGCCGAAGTCCCGAATAAAAGAATTATTTATTGTTTGCGTGGAAAATATATATATATATATATATATATATATATATATATATATATATATATATATATATATATATATATATATATATATATATATATATATATATATATATATATATATATATATATATAGCAATATATATATATATATATATGGCAGAGAAAGAGAGAATAGTGAGAGAGTATATATATATATATATATATATATATATATATATATATATAGAGAGTATATATATAGAGAAATAGTTTGTAATAGAATATTTTAGGAGAGGTGGTAAATAGCAATATCTTAATGTTAGGATGGAATTATATACACAGCATAAATAGAAGGAAGAAGGGTAATGCATGGAGGCATGGAATAATGGAAATAATGGAAGAGTGAATAGTCTGCCTGGAAGGGTTAATTCCAATGCTTCTGAGTTATCACCAAGCTTTTAAACTCGGTACCTCATTTAAATCGACAGGAGGTGGTTGGAACACCTGTTACAATGGCATTCTTCTGCGTTCCTGGGTTGCCAGGAACAACCAACCAAAGTCAAGAAACGCCGAAATGTGCACAACATGCTTGTTGTGAGACAAATTTGCAATAATAAGACGAACAAAATTTCACTCGCGCCAGGATTCGAACCATCGACAACGTCGCCGCTAGACAATGTACAGAAAGCTCTACCACTAGTTCCACCTTCCCAAAAAAAGAAGGCATATCAGAACAGTTTCTAATCTCCTGCTTCGATATCATTGCTTTGAAACTTAGTACTTATTTAAATCGACAAGAGAATGGTTGGAACACCTGCTGGGGCTACATGGCATTCTGCATGGGTGTTCTGGGTTACAGGAGTATCCAACCAAAGTCAAGATACGCCGAAATGGGCACAACATTCTTGTTGCGAATTTACAATAATAAGACGAAGAAAATTTCACTCGGCCAGGTCTCGAACCATCGACAACAGCGTCGTAGCTAGACAATGTATACAGAAGCTCTACCTGACTAGTCTGATCCGCCTTCCAGAAAGATGAAGGCATATCGGGCCAGCTTTAATTTAATGTCTGATATCACTGCTTTGAAACTCGCACACTTATTTAAATCGACAGGAGTGTGGTTGGAACACCTGCTGGGGCTACATGGTATTTTGCTTTTTTGGTGCTCCTCTAAGCAGGAGCAACCAACCATAGTCAAATGGAACGCCGAAATTGGCACAACATGCTTGTTGCGGCAATTTGCAATAATAAGACGAATATAAATTTCACTCGCGCGCCAGGCCTCGAACCATCGACAACAGCGCCGCCGTTTAAACAATGTACAGGAAGCTCTGTCACTTTTGTCCGATCCGACTTCCCAAAAAGATGGCATCTCGAACAATTTTCTGGTTGCTTCGAAATTACAGTTTTGAAACACAGTAATTTATTTAAATGGACAGGAGGGTGGTTGGAACACCTGTTGGGGCTACATGGCATTCTGCTGGGTATTCCTGCAACAAGAGCAAACCAATCAAAGTCAAAAGAACGCCGAAAATGGGCAATAACATGCTTGCTGGTAAACAAATTTGCAAAATTAAGACAAAGAAAATTTCACTCTCGCGCCAAGACTCGAACCATCGACAACAGTGTCGCCACCGTTAGACAATGTCCAGGAAGCTCTACCACTAGTCCGATCCGCCTTTCCAGAAAAGAAGGCATATCGGAACAGTTTTATAATCTTTCTCTGCCCCGATACCACTGCTTTGAAAATAGATACTCATTTAAATCGACAGGAGGTTTGTTGGAACACCTGTTGCCATATGGCCTTCTGCTGGGTGCTCTTGCCAGGAGCAATCAACCAAAGTAGCTAACGCCGCCAGAAATGGGCAACAACATGCTTACGTCAAATTTGCAATACAAAGAAGAATAAAATTTCACTCGCGCCAGGACTCGAACCATCGACACAACAGCGTCGCCAAAAGGACAATGCAGGTTCTACCTAATTATTCTGTTCCATTCACCCAGAAAAGAAGGACCGAACAGTTTTCTAATCTCCTGCTTCGATATCACTGCTGAAACTCGGTAATTATTTAAATCCATGGAAGGGTGCTTGAGAGAGAGAGAAAGTATATATATATATATATATATATATATATATATATATATATATATATACAGGTATATATGGTCAAAATATATATATATATATATATATATATATATATATATATATATATATATATATATATGAAGATATATATATATTATATATATATATATATATATATATATATATATATATATATATATATATATATATATATATATATATATATATATATATATATATATATATATATATATATATATATTTTAAAAAAAAAATTCCGAGAGAGAGACAGATAGAAAGAAATAATAAAGGCGAACACTGCCAACAAAACTCCATACATGGGTGAATTAACAAGATGGTCGTATTCTCAACTTTATTCTAAACGTTTCGGATTGTACCAATCCATCCTCAGTAGACTAAAAATAAAATTAAAACTAAGATTAAAATTAGATAACTATAACGTTAAACAATAACTATATGAGACTAATAATGAATGATAAAAAATAAAAATATAAAATAATAAATAAAGAATAAACAGTAAATGAAAAATAAAAAATAAAAAATGAAAAATGAAAATCATGAAAAATACATATTAATGACTAAGAAATGACAATTAAAAAATAATAACAGTTATAGGGTATACTAAAAAATAAGAAATGAAAATAAACACGGGAATAAAAAATAAAATAAAATAAATCACCATAATAATAATAAAAATAATAATAAAAATAATAATAATAATAAAGAGGTTCACACACACACACACACACACACATTAATAATAATAATAATAATAATAATAATAATAATAATAATAATAATAATCACGAAAAATGACAACATTCACATAATAATATAAATAGTAACAATCATTAACCCACCAACACTTCCAAACAATTTGGGAATCCGTTCTTTAAGGGGAGACTTTATCCTCGTACACCCTACTTTATCAAATCAAAATTTTCACATTTTTTTTTTATTATCTAGATTATTAGAAAATTCCTCCTGAACATCATGGTGTAATTATTTTTAAAAAAATTTAAATATTTTAGATACTGAAATTTATTTAGAGAGGTGTCGAACTAAAAATTTCAATTCCAGTCAAAATTGTAATTCCATCGGCTTAGGTTAAAAAAAAGTTTTATTTGATAATTATAGAAAATCTATTTTTTTTTTCATGTAATCTCAACCTCCCACCTATCTCTTTTCTCGGATCTTACCAGTCAACAAATGGAGTCGAAGGAAGCTTGGTTTGGCGCCGCAGCTTTGTGCCGGAAAGCTAGTGTTGGTGCCGGAGCCAGATCCTGGTATAAATTTTTTCACGAAATAATTTTTTTTAGATGAAAAAATTTATTGCCAGAATACGTACCAAACAATTTTCGGGTAGTAGATCCTTTAGTCGGATCCGAGCCGGATCCGAGCGGAGTCGAGGCCAGAGCCGGTGTCGGAGCCGGAGCTGGAGCCAGAGTATATGAAATTTTTCAAAAATATTTTTAGGTGAAAATTTATTGCCAGAAGACGTGCTGGAAGCGCTATCAAATATTAAGAAACCTTTAGTCGGATCCGGCTATAGCCGGTCATAACCGGATCTGGAGCCGGATCCGGAGCCCGATCCTGGGTATGAATTTTTTTCGGGAAATATTTTTTTTGGTGAAAAATTCTATTGTCAGAAGACGCCGAACAATTTCAACAACAGTGAAAACCTTTAGCCGATCCGGCCGAAGCCGAAGTCAGATGGATCCGATCCTGATCTGCAGCCTGGCTGCGAATTTTGTTAAGATCAAAAATTTTTTTATGTGAAAAATTTATTTCAAGAAGACGTGCTGAGCAATGTTCAAATAGTGTAAAAACATTAGTCGGATCCGAGCCGAAGCCGAAGTCGCATTCTTCCGAGCTGTATTCGAGCTGCATCCGAGCCGGATCCCGGTGCGGGCGAATTTTTCGGGAAATAATTTTTTTGGTTAAAAATTTCTTGTCAGAAGACGTGCCGAACATTTTTCAAATAGTGCAGAAACCTTAGTCGAATCCGGAGCCGAAGCTGAAGTCGGATTCGATCCGGATCCGACCGGACGGGTATGAATTTCTTCTGAAAATAATCTTTGAGGTGTAACTTATTTCAAGAAGACGCTGAAACAATGTTCAAATAGTCTAGAAACATTAGTCGATCCGAGCTATATCCGATCCGATCCGGATCCGGAGCCTGGATCCTGGGTAATGAATTTTCGAACATTTTTTTATGAAAAATTTATTGTCAGAAGACGCGCCGAACAATTTTCAAATAGTGCAGAAACCTTAGTCGGATCCGGAACCGGAGCCGAAGTCGGAGCCGGAGCCGGATCCGGATCCTGGGTACGAATTTTCTTCAGAAAATAATATTTTTTTAGGTGGAAAATTTATATTTCAAGAAGACGTGCTGGAGAGCAATGTTAAAATAGTGTAGAAACATTAGGCGGATCCGGAGCCGAAGCCGAAGTCGTATCCGGAGCCGTATCCGGAGCCGTATCCCGAGAGCCGCACCTGAGCCGATCCTGTACATGAATTTTTTCGTTAGACATTTTTTTTTGGTGAAAAATTTTGTCAGAAGAAGTGCCGAACATTTTTCAAATAGTTCAGAACCCTTAATCGAATCCGGAGCCGAAGCTGAAGCTCTGAGTCAATCCGATCCGGTTCCGGATCATGGTATGAATTTTCAGAAAATACCAGGTAAAAATTTATTTCAAGAAGACGTGCTGAACAATGTTCAAATAGTCTAGAACATTATTGATCCGAGCTGTATCTCGACAGTATCCGAGCCGGATCCTGGTATGAATTTTTTCGGGAAATATTTTGGTGAAAATTTATTGTCAGAAGACGCGCCGAACATTTTCAAACAGTGCAGAAACCTTAGTCGGATCCGAACCGAAGCTGAAATGGAGCTGGATCCGATCCGATCCTGGTATGAATTCTTCTGCAGCTTCTTTTAGGGGAAAATTTATTTCAAGAATACGCGCTGAGCAATGTTCAAATAGTGTGAAACCTTAGTCAGATCCAGAGCCAAAGCCGAAGTCCTTATTATCCCGAGCCGTATCCGGAGCCGGATCCTGGTATGAATTTTTTTCGGGAACTTTTTTTTTTTGGTAAAAAATTTATTGTCAGAAGACGCGCCGAACAATTTTCAAATAGTGCAGAACCTTTAGTCGGATCCGGAACCGAAGCTGAAGTCGCTGATCCGGAATCCGGATCCGGATCCTAGGTATGAATTTTCTTAGAAAATATTTTTATAGTTGAAAATTTATTTCAAGAAGACGTTCTGAGCAATTTCAAATAGTATAGAAACATTAGTCGGATCCGAACCGAAGGAAGTCGGAGCTGGACCGATCCTGGGTATAAATTTTTTTCAGAAAAATATTTTTTTTAGGTGGAAATTTATTTCAAGAAGACGTGCTGAGCAGTTATCAATGTTGAAACATTAGTCGGATCCGGAGCCGAAGCCGAAGTCAGATCCGAGCCGTATCCGGAGCTGTATCCGGAGCCGTAGCCGGAGCCCGATCCTGGGTATGAATTTTTCGCTTCGGCTCCTTTGGTGAAAAATTTCTTGTCAGAAGAAGTGCCGAACATTTTTCAAATAGTTCAGAAATCTTAAGTCGAATCCGGAGCTGAAGCTGAAGCTGAAGCTGAAGCTGAAGCTGAAGCTGAAGCGAATTTTCTTCAGAAAAATAATTTTGAGGTAAAAATTTTATTTCAAGAAGACGTGCTGAACAATGTTCAAATAGTCTAGAAACATTAGTTGGATCCGGAGCGCATCCGGAGCCGTATCCGGAGCCGGATCCTGGTATGAATTTTTTTCGGATTTTTTTGGTGAAAAAATTTATTGTCAGAAGATGAACAATTTTCAAATAGTGCAGAAACCTTAGTCGGATCCGAAGCCGAAGCCGGACCGGAGCCGGAGCCCGATCCTGGGTATGAATTTTCTTCAGAAAACATTTTTTTATTTCAAGAATACGCGCTGAGCAATGTTCAAATAGTGTAGAAACATTAGTCAGATCCAGAGCCAAAGCCGAAGTCGTATCCGGATCGGAGCCGGATCCTGGTATGAATTTTTTTTCGGGAAATATTTTTGGTGAAAAATTTATTGTCAGAAGACGTGCCGAACAATTTTCAAAATAGAAACCTTTAGTCGACGTCCAGCATGAAGTCTGAAAGCCGGATCCGGATCCGGTCCGATCCTAGGTATGAATTTTCTTCAGAAAATATTTTGGTAGTTGAAAAATTTATTTCAAGAAGACGTGCTGAGCAATGTTCAAACAGGGTAGAAACATTAGTCGGATCCGGAGACGAAGCCGAAGTATCCGGAGACGTATCCGGAGCCGGACCTGCAGCGAATTTTTTTCTGGAAATTTTTTGGTGAAAAATTTATTGTCCGAAGACGTGCCGAACAATTTTCAAATAGTGCAGAAACCTTTAATGAATCCGGAGCCGAAGCTGAAGTCGGATCCGGATCCGTCCCAAGTATGAATTTTCTCTCAGAAAATTTACTTTTAGGTGAAAATTTATTTCAAGAAGACGTGCTGAACAATGTTCAAATAGTCTAGAACATTAGTCGGATCCGGAGCCGGATCCAGAGCCCGATCCTGGTACAACTTTTTTCGGGAAGTTTTTTTGAAAAATTTATTGTCAGAAGACGCGCCGAACAATTTTCAAATAGTGCAGAAACCTTTTTCGGATAAATGGAGCCGGATCCGGATCCGGATCCTTGGTATGAATTTCTTCAGAAAATATTTTTAGGTGAAAAATTCTTATTTCAAGAAGGTGCTGAGCAATGTTTAAATAGTGTAGAAACATTTGTCGGATTCGGAGCCGAAGCCGCAGACCGAGCCGTATCCGAGCCGGATCCTGGTATGAATTTCTTTCAATTTTTTTGGTGAAAATTTATTGTCAGAAGACGTGCCGAACAATCTTGTGTAGAAACTTTAGTCGGATCCGGGAGCCGAAACTGTGCCGAGCCGGATGCGGATCCTGATTATGAATTTCTTCAGAAAATATTTTTGTGAAAATTTTATCTCCAGAAGACGCTGAACAACTTTCAAATAGTTTAGAAACATTAGTCGAATCCGGAGCGAATCCGGAGTCGGATCCTGCTTATGAATTTTTTTCGGGAATACTAGTTGAAAATTTATTTCAAAAGACGTGCTGAACAACAGTGTAGAACATTAGTCGATCCACGAAGTCGGATCTAGAGCTGATCCTTAGCCGGATCCTGGGATTTCTTTCTCGAAAAATATTTTTTTTAGGGTAAAAATTTATTGCCAGAGACGTGCTGTCAATTTCAAATAGCAAGTGCAGAAAACCTTTAGTCGGATCCGCTGCCGAAGTTGAAGTCGGAGTTTTCGATCAGATCCGGATCCGACCAGATCCTGTATGAATTAAGAAATATTTTAGGTGAAAAATTTAATGGAAGAAGACGTGCTGAACAATTTTCAAATAGTACAGAAACCTTAGTCGGATCCGGAGCCAAAGCCAACGTCGGAGTGGAACCGGAGTCGGAGCCGGAGTCGGCCGGAGTATTAAATTTCTGCAATATTTTGCGAAAAGTTTATTGCCAGAGGACGTGCTGAACAGTTATCAAATAGTCCAGAAACTTTAGTCGGATCCGAAAGGGTATAAATTTTCTTCAGAAAATTTTTTTTTAGGGGAAAAATTTATTGCCAGAAAAGGTGCTGAACAATTTTCAAATAGTGTAGGTACATTAGTCGGATCCGGAGCCGAAGCCGAAGTCGGATCTGGAGCCGGATCCTGGTATGAATTTTTCAAGAAATATTTTTTAGGTGAAAAATATATTGTCGGGAAAGACGTACTGAACAGGTTTCAAATAGTACAGAAACCTTTGTCAGAGGAGCCGGATCTGAAGCCGGAGTCAGAACCGGATCCTAGTATGAAATTTTTCAATAACTATTTTTTAGTGAAAAATTTACTGCCAGAAGACTTATTAAATGTAATTCAACAACATTAGTCGGATCCGTAGCCGAAGCCGAAGTCGGAACCGGAGCCGGTTTGAGCCGGAGCCGGAGCCGGAGCCGGATCCTGGCAAGAATTTTTCATTTAAATACTTTTAGGAGAAAATATATCGTCAGGGTGATCGCTGAATAATTTTCAAATAGTAAATTCCTTAGTCGGATCCGATCCGGAGTCGGAGCGGGAGTTGAGTATGAATTTTTTTCGAAAATATTTTAATAAAAAATTATTACCAGAAGAAGTGCTGAACAATTTTAAAAATAGCAGAAACCTTGTCGGATCCGAAGCCGAAGCCGAGCTCGGAGCCGGAGCCGGAGTTAGATTTGGGTATAATTTTTTTCAAGAAATATTTTATAGGTGATATATTACCAAAAGAAGTGCTCATCAATTTTCAAATGTAGAAACCTTAGCCGGAGCTGAAGTCTGAATAAAATAATTATTTACGTTTGTGTGGAATATATATATATATATATATATATATATATATATATATATATATAGTATATATATATATATATATATATATATATATATATATATAAAGAGAGTATATATATATATATATATATATATATATATATATATATATATATATATATATATATATATATATATATATATATATATATTCTTTCTTTCTTTTCTTTCTTCACCTTCCTCTTTGCCCCAAGATTGGGTAAGGTGCTGTACAAGCATCGGAAAAGAAAAGCAGTAGGAGAACATGACAAACGTCGAAAAGAAAGCCCAGCCTTACCGCCCCCTCTGTACCATTACTTAGAGAGCTCGTCACACAGAAAATCCACCCTCTAGAGCATCATGGGACCGCGACGGTCCCTCAGTTAATCGTCAATGTAAGGGTTCATCCCTCTGCCCAGGTGGGCCACAACCATGTCCCCTATATACAAAACCCCGCCATTCTCCTATCATAACCTTTATTCTCGCCTCTGCTAAACTCACATTTCCTTCAGACATTCGTTCACCGATCAATCCACTTTCTCTTCGGTCTCCCAGCCGGTCGGTTCCCCACACAACACCTCACCACTATACATCCGCTTAACCAACCTACTATCATTCATCCTTTCCACATGACCAAACCATCTCAACATACTTTCATTTATTCTCTCAATTTACCTTTCTTATATATATATATATATTAAATAAATATATATATATATATATATATATATATATATATATATATATATATATATATATATATATATATATATATATATATATATATATATATATGGCTATTTATAAGATGTTGACTCCAGGAACGAAAATCAGGAGGAGAGGCGGTAAATCTTTTTGAAATAGCCAATAAATATCCTCAACGTCATAGATGAATCATACGTCATACCTCTCAAGCCATACCACGTGGAAAAGCACAATTTCAAATGATAATAAACATAATAAGGATAGCATAATGCTAATAAGGTGATGTCACGAATTTTAACAATTTAGAAAATAGTTTTTATAGATTCTCTAGATTGTTATAAAAACTTTTTTTTTATAAAAATGAAATTTACTATTTAATTTAGTCATCCGCCTTCCCAGCGCATTCAAACAGATTAATCTAATGGTTCCATATCAATGCCAAACCCGGTACTTATTTAAATCGATGGTGGAGTGGTGGTTGAACACCTGTTGGGGTTATTTCCAAGATTCTGTTTGCAGCACTCAAGGTGGAACAACCAACCTAAGTCAAGAAAGCCGAAATGTGCACGACATGCTTGTTGCGGATAAAATTTTCACAGCCAAGACAAATACCAGTACCTACCGTACAGCCCAAACCATCGACAACAGCATCGCCGTTAGACAATGTACAGGCTCTATCACTAGTCCGATCCACCTCCCAGAAAAAAAGAAGGCACTTCCAGAACAGTTTTCAAGTCCCCTGCTTCGATATCACTGTTTTGAAACTCAGTACTTTTTAAATCGACAAGAGGTGGTTGGAACACCTGTTGGGGCTACATGGCATTCTGCATAGGTGTTCCTGGTACAGTATATCCAACCAAGTCAAGATATCGCCGAAATGGGCACAACATGCTTGTTGCGACAATTTGCAATAATAAGGCGAAGAAAAAATTCACTCGCGCCAGGATCGAACTATCGACACAGCGTCGCCGTTAGACAATGTACAGGAAGCCTCTACCACTAGTCCGATCCGCCTTCCAGTATCAAAGAAGGTAAGCATTGGATCTTTTGTAATTTACTGCCCGGATATCACCGCTTTGAAACTGTACTTATTTAAATCCATAGAAGGGTGGAGTTGGAACACCTGCTGGGGATACATGGCATTCTGCTGAGGTGATTGGGTTAAAGGGACAACCAATCAAAGTCAAGTAGCGCCGACATGGGCACACAGAATGCTTGTTGCGGCAAATTTGCAATAATAGACGAATATAAATTCCACTCGCGCCAGGACTCGAACCATCGGACAACAGCGTCGCCGTTAGACAATGTACACAGGAAGTTCTGTCACTTGTCCGATCCACCTTCCCAGAAAAAAAAGTATGCATCTTGGAACAATTTTCCTATATATTGCTCCGAAATCACTGTTTGAAACTCCAGTACTTATTTAAATGACAGGTGGTGGTTGGAACACCTTTGCTAGCTAAGATAGCATTCTGCTTGGCATTCCTGGGTAACAAGGAGCAACCAATCAAAGTCAAAGAACGCCGAAATGGGCACAACATGCTTGTTGCAACAAATTTGTAAAAATAAGACAAAGAAAAATTTCACTCGCGCCAGGACTCGAACCATCGACAACAGCGTCGCCGTTAGACAATAGGAAGCTCTACCACTAGTCCGATCCACCTTCCCAGAAAAAGAAGGCATATCGGAACAGTTTTCTAATCTTCTGCTCCGATACCACTGCTTTGAAACTCGGTACTTATTTAATCGACAGGAGGGTGGTTGGAACACCGCTGGGCCATGGCCTTCTGCTTGGGTGCTCTTGGGTTACAGGAGCAACCAACCACAAAGCAACGTTACTGGGCACAACATGCTTGTTGTGTCAAATTTGCAATAATAAGAAGAATAAATTTCACTCGCGCCAGGACTCGAACTATCGACAACAGCGTCGCTGTTAGGACAATGTAAAGTAGTAGGTTTCACCACTGTCCGATCCACTTACCTATGAAAAAGAAGGCATCTCGGAACAGTTTTCTAATCTCCTGCTTCGATATCACTGCTTTGGAACTCGATACTTATTTAAAATCCATGGAAGGTTGTTGAATTCTATATATATATATATATATATGTATATATATATATATATAGAGTATATATATATATATATATAGTATATATATATATATATATATATATATATATATATATATATATATATATATATATATATGGTATTATATGTATATTATATATATATATATATATATATTATATATATTATATATATATATATATATATGAGCATATATATATATATATATATATATAGAAGAGAGAGAAAGAGAAAGAGAGAGAGAGAGAGAGAGAGAGAGAGAGAGGAAATGAAAAGTCTTTTTACTTATGATGAAAAAATTTTATTAAACAATTGATCGTTTTTACTTCAAAAATTTTGAAAGTACTTTTCAGAGATTGTCCAAAAAAACTTTTAGAAAATAAAATTTGAAATAAAAGTGTCTAAATAAAATTTATTACTACACAAAATTGGAGTATTTTAGTGAAAAAAAGACAGTCATCTTGAATATTAAAAGATTTTATTGCCATTTTTTAGAAAGCCAAAAAAAAAAATTTTTTTCCCCCCCCCGATACCCTTATGCTTTTCAATTCTGATCGTGAGTTGAAGGGAGGTTTCCCCTATGTAGCAGGCGTGACAGTCTGCACACTGATATTTATACACGACCATAGATCGAAGCAATTTGGGAATCCGTTCTTTAAGGTGGAAAAAAGAACTTATGCTAAAGGGATTAGACGAAATAAGTTTGAAATCTATATGTGGGTAGGCAGAGTCAAGAATTTTCCTAAGAGATTTAGTAAGATCTGTGGTTTTGGGGCCGAGAAAGGGGATTTTGAGATAAATTGAAAGTTTAGGAGCTGAAGAGGTGAGAGTTTTAGGACGAAAGATGTCGTCCAAATAGGAGTTGAGAATCCTATCAAACATGTAGGGGGGGAACAGATTGCCGACAAAGAAGTTCCGTAGATAGCACATTTCTGAGTGGAAACCGGTCCAATCTGAGCATATCTTGTATGCCCGATCAATCAGACATAAAATACTATTAAGTTTGAAGCGTAGGGGAATGAAGCTGAAGAAGTTAGTACCCAGGATAGTAGAGGAAGGCTTACGATATGTAGAGGTACGGAAGCGGCCATTGGTGTTATGTTCGATAGTTACATCTAAGAAGGGAAGGCGTCTGTTGGTTTCTAGTTCCATGGTGAATTTAATATTTGGGTGTTTATTGTTAAGATAGTCCAAAAATTGTGCAGGGTGTGATTGATCTTTGAATATGATGAAGCAATCGTCGAGGTATCTGCGGTAAAATAAGGGTTTGAAGAGGGGTGGACACTGTTCCAACCAAATAGCTTCATGATGTGTGAGAAAAGCATTTGCAAAGGCTGGGCCGAGCGGCGATCCCATCGCCATGCCATCGATCTGTTGGTGAAGAATGTTGTTAAAAAGGAAGATGGTGTCTTCCGTGGCCAATTGTAGAAGTTTTTTGAACTGAGTAGATACGAAATTAAATTTTAGAGAGGGATCTATATTGGGAGGTAAATTATTGTTAAAAATGGACTGAGTTATAATGTTGATAGTTTCAACAATTGGGATGTTTGTGTATAGGGACTCTATATCAAAACTGGCCATGAAACAATGATCGAAAGACAAACCCCTCAACTCTTCAATGAAGTGGAAGGTATCTCTGATCGTGAAGAGGTTGTTTGTGATGGTTTTGAGGTAAGGAATTAAAAATTTAGCGAGTTTGTAGGTAGGGGAATTGATGGCTGATAAAAGTTCTTTTTTCCACCTTAAAGAACGGATTCCCAAATTGCTTCGATCCATGGTCGTGTATAAATATCAGTGTGCAGACTGTCACGCCTGCTACATAGGGGAAACCTCCCTTCAACTCACGATCAGAATTGAAAAGCATAAGGGTATCTCGTTCAGAACGGGCCTCCCATACACCAACCCGGAAACATCAGCAATCCGGGACCATGCGTTCCAAAACGATCATCCCATCCTAAACAATAATTTCTCAATCTTGAAACCTTTTAAATCCATTAAAGAAGGTCGCATCATAGAATCTTTATTTATACACAGTCTCCGTCCCCCTCTAAATATCACTTCAAGCTCTGCCCAACTACACACGATTTGATATAACAACCAACTATCTCGTTACATAGTTTAATCTTTTATGCTTTCTGCATAAGTCTTAGTTTTCTTTCTGTTTAAAGCGTTGTGTTACCATCACTATTACTATTAATTATTATTATTATTATTATTATTATTATTATTATTATTATTATTATTATTATTATTATTATTATTATTATTATTATTATTATTATTATTATTATTATTATTATTATTATTATTATTATTATTATTATTATTATTATTATTATTTTTATTATTATTTTTAAATAAATGTAGCTTGTTTTCATTTTTTTCTTATTTTTATTTTTCTCTACTGTTTACTCTTTATTTATTATTTTATATTTTTATTTTTTATCATTCATTATAAGTCATATAGTTATTGTTTAACGTTATACTTATCTAATTTTAATCTTAGTTTTAATTTTATTTTTAGTCTACTGAGGATGGATTGGTACAATCCGAAACGTTTAGAATAAAGTTGAGAATACGACCATCTTGTTAATTCACCCATGTATGGAGTTTTGTTGGCATTGTGATCGATCTTATATATATATATATATATATATATATATATATATATATATATATATATATATATATATATATATATATATATATATATATATATATATATATATATATATATATATATATATATATGAGAATAAATATTTTTTTGCCGTCTGAAAAAAGAAATAATATTTCCAAATGTTTATTTGCGTTTTTCTAGCACTTCATTTTTTTCTTACATTAGATCACAAAAAAATTCATTAAAAAAAAACGAACAGTTTTTTTTTCCTTAAAATTTGGTAACAACTCTGCATATAAAATCCTTAACAGACTGACGTTTATTTTAAATGCTTTTGTATGATGTCATTACACGTGACTGATTGCTTTTACTCAAAAAATTTTGAAAGTACTTTTCAGAGATTGTCCAAAAAAAAAGTAAAATAAAATTTCAAATAAAGTCTAAATTTGTTCTTATGACACACAATAGGATTTTTTCAGTGCAACAGCGCTGTAATGTCTTGAATGGTAAAGATTTTATTGCCATGATTAAAGGAAAAAAAATTTCCAAAAAAAAACGAACAGTTTTTTCTTTTTTCCAAAAAATTAAAGAGAATTGCCTTTTCACGCAAAAACATTTTTTTTTATCGGTCTCGAAGAAATGGATTTGAGGATAAAGTCCCCCTAAACTAGGAAATTTTCATCTCCGTACCTTTTGCAGCAATTTTTTTCATGATATATATGCAATATATATAAATAGTTTTATTTCAATTCTGGAGTGTAAGATATTATTTTTCAATTGGACAGATTTGGAGGTTCAAAAATTTACATAATTTTTTTTGGAGTGGTTTTATTGCATACTTTTGCCATAGATTGTTTTAGTTAAAAAATTCACATTTTAAGACACCATATATTTATAAGGTATCATAATTAAAACCTACGAACCCTTTAGAATAGCTGTCTGGCTCCAGACCTCCTTCGGTTCCAGCGTTCTTAAGACTAAAGATTAATTTACTGAACAAATTACAAAGCAAATTGAATTTTTGGAGACGAACACAGTCCCAAACATACGGCAACCAAGCGTCTGGCAACCATTGCACATTTCTAGTGTTTTGGTAGTTACAATACTAGATACATTGACATTTCCTTTAAAAAAAAACAAAAGCCAAATAAATTTCTTCTATTTTTTCAAAATAAACATATTGATTACAAATACGTACAATTATTACATGGTTTAATAAATTTGTATTCCAGATTTTTTAACGGTGAAATTTAGGATAATATATTTTATTGGTAAGTTTCTGTTTTTTTTTTTTTAAGGATGCATGAGATTAGGTTGCACTTCCGACCTTTGAAAAAGTAGAGAGAGATGCAGGAAATAGAAAAGAGATTAGTTTTTGATTTTTTTGTGAATGTTTTGGATTAATTTAGAGTGTGTGTTGATTAAACTTTTTTGTAGATGATCTATTTTGCTTTCACCTGGATTGGTATTAAAGCTCTTTGTGGTGGGTTGAGTTAGAGGTTTGATGTATGGGGGTCATATTATTTATGTGTATTTTGTGATTTTTTTGAGAAGAACGGTGAACAGTAAGAGAGGAGTTGCTTGTTATCAGTTGATTAAGTCTTATTTGTGCTGGTATAGTTCCGGTCAGTCATTGGTCTCAATTCCATTCTAAAAGCGTTCAGGTTTTAATTATAAATTCTCAAAAACAGGTAGTCTTTAAAATCTTCCTTTTGCCTTTTAGCCAAAGTTGTTTTCCAAACAAAATATGCAATAAAACCCAAAAATATCCAACATAAAACTCCGAACCTCCTAACTACAATTGAAAAAAAAATAATATCTTTCAACTTCTCCACTGCGAAATAAAACAAATATTGAACTCTCACAGTGTTTAGTGGAAATAATATATATATATATAGCATATATATATATATATATATATATATATATATATATATATATATATATATATATATATATATATATATATATTATATAGTTTAATAGGAGAAAAGAGTATATATATATTTATATATATATATATATTTTTATATATTTATATATATATATATATATATATATATATATATATATATATATATATATATATATATATATATAAATATATATGTGAGTGAGAATATATATATATATATATATATATATATATATATATATAAAAAGTTAGAGTGAGATAGAAGAGTGAAAGAGAGAGAGGAGAGAGAGAGAGAGAGAGAGAGAGAAAGGAAGGAAATGGAATGGAATGGAGGGGGGAATGGAATGAAGGAAGGAATGGAAGGAGAGTATAGAGTATATATATATATATATATATATATATATATATATATATATATATATATATATATATATATATATATATATAAGTCTCTTGATTCTTTGGGTAAGGATAGGGTCCCATACCATACTGATCTATGTTTGGTATAAATTATAGACAGCCAAACTTCGTCCGTTTTGTGGGGCTTAATAGCGAGGAAGTGAAGTGTAGTAGTGAAAATGGAATATGGAAATGTTTTCTTGACTTAACCAATAGAGTAAATAAATGAGCTTAGCCATATATCTGATCTAGGAGAATGATTGAGACCTCGTTTCTTGAAAGAAGAAACACACGTCCGCCCACAGAGGAGGGCAAGCTACCTGAGCGTTATTGAGAGCAACAGTTTGGCTGTTAAAAAAAAGAGATCTATGGTTTTTAGAGGTGTTTAAGCTTTTGAAAATATCCAGCGGCGTTATATGCTCATTGCTGTTCACATCCATGTAAAGTACAACACATGATAAACTTTATATCACAGTGAATGTAACTAGGTACTATTGTAGATTGCCATGACAGACTACTATTTTAATTAAAAAAAAAGCAGGAAAGATTTTCCCAGAACAAAATGGACAAAACTCACACGAATGGGCGAAACGAGGTTAAAGAAAAGTTTCATGGATTGTTACCATCTAGATTTGGATCTAGCTTTAGAGGAGCTCTGAATAGATCATACATAATCAAACCTTCTTCAAAAATCTCAGCTCTTTTGAAGTCTGCAATCAAATGCAAATTTGTTATAAGTTTATTTATGATTTCAACTTTATTAACATGCACTCCTCCATTATGTGCTACATTTGCAGTCTCCATGATTGGTGACAACAATTGCTATTAATTATATTGAAAACGTGATGTATGTTTAAAGATTTTCAAGCTAATATCAATAATGAAACATTTTAAAATATTTTGAGCGTTGCAACAGAACTTCTGCTTTCTGTTAATGAAGAAATGAAAATGTCTCATGGGAGAATCAATGGAAAATGAAAATATGTAGGCTATAATACCTTTTTCTTATGACACTTTAAACCAGTTACTACTTATCTTTGTAATGACACTCATCTCCATCGATGTCTATTTAAAATTTAAGAATTTCGAAAATATTTGAGCCAAAGTCACATTTGAATGTTAAGGAATTTACCATTTACCATTCCAAAGTGTAATCTAAAAAAATATATTTTCTTATTTTTTTTTTTCAATTTTACGGGAGAAGAAAGTTTAACAGAACTGGTTTTAATGGTGTTCATCATAGCACACAATATAAAATGGAGGGGTTATTAATCATTATGTTGTTCAGAGATCAAGTTGAAGAATTTTTATATAAATAAAGCGATGTAGTTTTTTTGTACATTATATATATATATATATATATATATATATATATATATATATATATATATATATATATATATATATATATATATAGAGCAGGAAAGAAAGAGGAGAGAGGAAATGGAAAGATGTTTTGTTGAGAAAGCACCTGAATAGAGCAGCTATTGGCCTAATCTCATTCGCTGTCTGGAGTCGCCTCTTTCGCACCTAGGAAGCTATGTATTACGCTGGCTACTGAGACTTGGGGTCAATAATAGTTGATTGTTAGAGTAATTTTAATTAATCTTATATAGGAAGGAGTTAAAACTTTATTATTAGAATATTTTTTTAAAACTAACGTCTAAATATATTCAACATCTTCGTTGCAAACGACAAGGGTAGAGGAAATTTTTTACAATATACTTAAAGTCTCGTTACGATCGAGATTGGGGAAGAGTCTACCACGCGATTTTTTGGTCATCTCGCAAAATGCATGAAAAACGGGAAATCAAAAGACGATTATCAAGTTTTCCAGAGGCATAATGAACAAAAAAACTATCTTTTGCTGGAGAAACTAGTTCCTGAACATATTTCTTTTTAAATATTTTAATCATATAAATTTATGTTGGCAACCATGATGCAAACTATTGTGTTGTCATGACAATAAATAATAAAGTTACCTAGCACATTCCGCTGACAATGCAACACTATAGTTTGTATTATGGTTGCCAGCATAATTTCACATGATTAAAATATTTGAAAAGAAAAGTTGTTCAGAAACTAATTTCTCCAACTGTACAATATAAACAGTAATTTTAAAGAGGCACGGTACTTTAATAAAATAAATAATATAATAATATTTATAATGAAAATTACAAATAATAAAGGTTACAAATGTATATTTATGAGATATATGACAATCTAAAATGTTATCGCCCACACTTATTTTTCTCTTATTTCTTATTTTATACAAAAGATATTTTATGTCAACTCACTTATTTTTGAATTATTTTAAGCAATTTTTTCATATATTATTTAACATTGTTTTTGACACTATATACACTTCACGCCTTAAAAGTGGAGCACTTATACACTAATAGGCACCTTTCGCACTAGGTTATGTCTAGACACTAAAGCTTGTTCCTGTTGTTCAGTAGATGAAATGCTCGTCAATGAAGGCAAATCAACATATGATTAAGAAGCTGTCTTTGAAGACGGAAGGAGTACAGCAGGCTCCAAATGACTAATCGAAACGACTTCTGTACGTCCATCTGAAAGTTGCATCGCGTAGCATCAATCCATCCTCTGAAGAAACTTGCAATGGCCAGAATAAGGTGGTTCAAGACTTTTCTGAATGCGATCGACTCGAAGAAAGACTTGAGAACAGGTTTAAAGTTCGGCAGAAATGTATGATGACGTATGGAAGCGCTGAAGAGGTGATAGTTGTCGAAAATCCAATTGTTTCATGTGAGTCATAAATCATCTCATGAAGTCGTTGCAAGAATCTCTATTTTTATGTGTTTGAAGAAGTTCTAAAGGACAAAGAAGTGTTTCTTATCCGGGCACAGCATGAGAGAAATCCAGAACATCGGAGATGCAAGTAGCATGACGATCAAGGAGAAGCCATTTTGTTTCCGCGCCATGATAGCACTCTTCAAATACCTATATAATCTTTCGATTTAACCATTTGCTAAAGGGTGGAAAGAGCTTGTCCGGAGTCTATGAAATCCAACCATTTTGCAACTCGTTGAAAATTTCTCCATCAAACTGTGGTTCACTATCTGAGGTTACATAAAGTGGAATTTTATAATCTTGATATCCATTGCACAAAGGCAAATGCGACATATTTTAAAGTGGTATTTACTAGAGGAGTAGAAGATATATTAAGATTGGAACTGAAATATCGGTAATGGAGGATGGAGTCAATGGTCCCACGATGTCGATATGTCCTGTTTAAAATCTCTTGTGACGGGATTTCATGGGGCAATAGTGATTAAGGTGATACATAATCTCGATAGTTGGCACTGTTGATAAGAACGAAAAAATTCTGATGTCATGATTCATGTTAGGCCATAAATACCTAGTCTTAATAAGACATCTGATGAAAATTGTTGAAGATCTGTTTACGGCAAGACTTAGCAAAAATGGCCACCGAAAAGTTAAGGAGGTATCACAGCATACTTGAAGATTATCTTGTAGAGGGTATGAATGAAGACGAGGATGTAAAGTGGTAGTTTCTTTATCTGTTAATTGAAGACGAGCAATAGCAGATAAATAGAAAGCGTCCATTGTTACAGACGATATACGGGATAAAGCATCTGCCACAATGTTTTCTGCTTCCCTAAGGTAGGTCATTGAAGAGAATAATCTGTTAAACAGAAAGATGACCGGCCGATTGTTACTTTTTGCTTGATTCCTACTATAGAAAGCTGAACCAAGAGGTTTGTGATCAGTGCACAAGATGACATTTCTTTTGCTGTCTGACATGACATTTGTCTTTGCTGATAATGTTAATTCATGTAGATGATGTGAGAGACTTTGAGTGTGAGAAAGTGGAGACCCATCTCTTTGAATTATTGCATTCAATATGCTTGAAAGTGAACAACAGAATATTAGGCTGCTAGAAGTCACGGTCGAAAGTTTAGTATTTGCGTTGTTGTTGTTCTGGTAGCTTTTTATTGTAGAAATCTATTGCTACTGGCTGTCCATCAACCATCTGATGAAGGTCGAAGTCTGCCTGATTTCCGTCATAAGTTGAGATGGGTTACATTTGGAAGAGAAAATGGAAGAGTTTTTGGGTTCTTGTTGATTCTTAACTTCACTACTCTTCCTATGTAGTCCAAGTAATGAGACTACTTGGATTGTGGTTTGTTTTTCTACTTTAGAAGAGATAAAACGAGGCAATAGTCGATCATTCCGAAGTACCTTTCAAGAGCTGGTTAGTCTCGATGAAGAGGGTACTTGGAAATTTTGGACGTTTTTTCTGAAGGAGGAGAAATTTAATCTGAAGAGATATGATAGCACGGATTGTCGAGGACAACTTGAAGTATTCTATTATTTTTACAATGGTTTTGAAAGAGTTTTCCTGAAGAGGCTTGAAAATTGCTTCTGAGATGTTCTTCATTCTGTTCTGGAGACGGTGAGAAAATTACCAAATTGAAGGTATCTAAATATGGAGTGCATTATTCTTTGAAAAGTAGGTCCAACA
>JABUQX010133553.1:30000-35969 GCA_015478945.1 Trachelipus rathkii
AGAGGAGAAATATGTGGCATCAAGGAAAGAGAAAGAGAATACAATGATAAGAGTAGGTAAGATATTGGAGGCTAATACTTTTTTGTATATTATGATATATATATAATTATATTATATATAATATATATTATATAATATATATATATATATATATATATTATATAATATTTTACCGGGCTATATATATATATATATATATATAGGTAATTATATATTTGTAAGTGTATAGTATAATATAATATACACACACATAATATATATAATATATATATATATTATATATATAATATGTCTTTTATTTAAAAAGAAGATAAAACCTATATAATATATATATAGTATATATATATATATATAGTATATATATATATATATATATTATATATATATAATTATAATTTCTTCATCATACTTAAATCTTAGCATGAACTTGACTATTTAAGAAACTTATTTATGAAAAATGATTTCCCAACTTTATTATATTAGGAATCAATATTTATTTTAAAAAACCTAGCTAAACGATATGAAAATTCAACCTTTCCACCTATATATATCTGTTAATATAAAAAAGATTCTTTATATGAAATTACCGTTTTTAAGAAGAATTAGTTACGAAATTAATAAAAGAATAACTAATTTATTGAATACATCTTTCCCCACAATTGAAGTTTAAAATTAAATTTTCATAAAATGATAATAGGCATAGGTCAATTATCTCTTTAAAGTTAAAGAAATCTGACTTATCTTTGTGTTCCTTCAATTGTTTATTATTTTATATAAATGTAATAGCTGTGATTTTCTACATAGGAAAGACCATTAGATGTCTCTCCACACGAATTGCTGAACACAAGGGTATCTAAAGTAGAACTTTAGAGGATCTCCCTCATCCACCCTATTCGGCCATTTATTATCATTATATAATCCCATTCTTCACAGGTTTAAATCATCAATATATCGGATCAAAATTTCAAAAATTTAAACAAATGGAAAAGCTGAAGATTTGGAAGTTTTGGAATCTTATATATTTTTGAACATAAAAAAAGCCCTCCCTAAAATTGAAAATTAATATTTAATAATTTTAAACATCCTCAATGAAGTTTGAAATTTCTATTTATTTTTGGTTTTATACTCTTCTAAACTATTTAGTTTTAATTTTTTATTTATTTAACCACTGAAATTTTTCGTTTTCACTTTCTTTATTATTATTTTATGATCATTTTAATCTGTATGTTTTAATTTTGTTATTTATTTTCATTAAATGCACATTCAGCCTTGAAAATGGGTATTTTGTAATAACCCGAAACTTAGTCCCGGTTTAAATAAATTTATAATAATGTTTTAGGTAATCGTTCCTAATTATTTTTAGCAATCTATATAAATATATATATATATATTATATATATATAATATATATATATATTATAGGTATATTAATATATATAATTAGTATATATATATATATATATTATATATACTATATATATATTATAGGTATTTATATATATAATAATATATATACAAAACTAACTTGTTCAAAGCAAAGCCCTCAGGATAATAAATATCGGTTGCCTTCCCTCTAAACCTATAACATATACACAATTTTCTGAGACTGAATACAAAATCTTTCCTATTAAGGGCCCACCTTTAGGATGTTCAATTTTTACAAGTAAATATCACTCTATCACAAGAGATTGAACCACCTATTAATCAATCATTACACATCCAACCCGTCCTAAAGGGATTGAAAGCTACACGCTTAGCAGAGGATATACCAAGCCAGAAATACCCAAATCCGGAGAAACAAACCCTTGCATGCGCCAAAACATGGGTATTGCTACCTACTGCCACCCGCTCATGGCAACCCACCCCTCCTTCAAAATTATTCAATGAACCCCTCCATCTACTTATATTCCACAGATGCTTCCCAATCAAATTGACGACACGATTAAATATCTCATATTCAATAAGATTTGCGGCCTTCCAGACGAATTTTAGTAGCCTTAAGTTTAACAGATCTTTAGCATAAGCTCATGCATTAGTGTGAAAGCGGAAAGTATCTCGAAAGTGGCCAGTATTCTTCTCGTAGGAGGAGTAAGCGAAAGGGGCGAAGTTCAAAGTAAATATTTATAATATTATATAAATATATAATATATTATAATATATTATATAATATATATATATTATATATATATATATATTTATAATATATATATTATTTTTTAGTATTTATATTATTATATATTTATATGTATATGATAGGTATAGGTATATATATAATTAGGTAGATAGGCCATCATCCGAACCAGAGGCCAGCCATGTACTAGAAAACTATATCTACAGAAAATAAATAACATTTTGATTTTAGCAAGTTAATTTCATCGATGAAACTTAAAAAATTTGTATTTAAATTTTGTAATATTTAATTAATATTACACATATTAAAAATTAATAAAATCATTAAGACATGAAATATTTGTAACGTTCTGAATTTTGTTACCTTGAAACCTGATATTAAGTTCTTGGAGAGGAAAGTTGCCAAATACGGCAATTTTTTTATTATCAAGCTTTGGAAGGAAAATATTTATTTTTTCTTTTTATATCCCTTTTTTAGGGGGTTCGAGCCGATTCGGAGGGGCAGAGGGGGGCGAAAGTCCCCCCCGTCGTCCCCGGTAAGGCACGAGATACCTTTCCGACTACTCATGCATCGTTCTGTAAGGTTTACCCGTGGAATATTCTTTAGTGAAAAAAGGAAAAAATTCAACATTTGGCCACTTTGCGCAGCTATCCTCCGACTAAACTACGAGTTTCTTCGAATTCTCAGAAAACTGTAATTTTTTTCAAACAATTTTAACAATTTTAATTTTTTTTAAAAAGCGTTTATTTTAAGTGTTTTTTTTAATAGGAAGGTGAATAAAAATGTCTCCTGATTAATAAAATGAGATGTTTATTTTCGTTTAGCTGTTATAATATGTTTTTTAGTTACATGCCTGAGCGTATTTCGGGATGCTGACCATAATATATATATATATATATATATTATTTATATATATATATATATATATATTATATATATATATAGTATTATATATATATATATATTTATATATATATATATATATATATATATATTATTATATATATATATATGGATATATATGGTGCTAAAATCAGCAGAGATTAGGATTAAATTAAATATGTTAAAACGAACATCTGCAGATTGAAAGATCTTTTCGCATCTTTTAAAAATTTAAAAGAAATTTTAAATGTACATTTGAAAAATTTGGAAAATTTGAAAAATTTGGCTGCAAGTTTTGTGGGAGCTAAATCCTAAAATCCTTAGCAAAGGCTGTATAGATCAAATTTATTTACAAAATCGGTAAAATCTTTAATAGATATCGATGGATATGAGTGGCTTTTACAAAGGGTAAGGTATGGATCTATGGCTCATGAACTTGCTCTCTAACTGGTTTGAAAAATCATCAAGAAAAGATATTATAATAAATCTTTTCACTTTACATTGATTCTCACATTAGGCATTCTCATTTCTTAATTAATAGAGAGCAAAGTTCAATATGTTCAAGATCAGTTGCGTAATTAATTAAGGAAACTGCAATATATAGGAGATTGTAGGATAATAAATTTGAAGTCATGAATAAACTTATAATAAATTTGCTTTTGATTACAAACTTCAAAAGATCTGAGTTTTTTTGAAGAATTTTTAATTTTGTAATCCATTCAAGCTCCTCTAATGCTTCAACACATAAATGCTTTATAAAATTTCTCTTGATCGCAACAATCCATCGAAACTTTCTACCAACCTTGTTTACGCCAGTCCTGTGAGGTTTGTCCATTTTATGTCTAGAAAAATCTTTCCTATTTTTTGTACTTCACATGGATCTGAAATACCTCAAGCATTTCTTCATTGCTCCGGCACCATCATATCGCTGTCCAAACAGAAAGTTACTATTTATTTCAGCGTTCGTAGTATTATCTCCGCTAGAGGTTTTGAACCACCTACGGCCTTATATATATATATATATATATATATAATATAATATATTAATATTATATATTATATATAATAATATATATATACTATATATATAAAATAATATTATATATATATTTATATATATATATATATATAATATATATATATATATATATATATAAAGTAATAATCAAGTTTTTATTTTTGGGACTATTCTCAACATATTTGAAAAAAAAGCAAACAAAACCGAAAGCAAAATAATAATAAATAATAATAATATAATAATAATATAATAATAATATAATAATAATAATAATGAATAATAATAATAATAATCAATAATAATAATCCAATAATAAAGGTGTCTAAAATTGCTATAATATCTAAAAAATTTAAAGTAAGAATAATTTTTTTTAATTAAAAGTTATTCAGTTAAATCATTCAAATATCTCAATTCATATATATCATCAAGTATTTATATCCTGCAATGCAATTAGAATATTTTAATAACATTATAGTGATTAACTATTATATTTATATTTGTAATTAAATCAATAAATTGGAAAGTTTATATATATATATATATATAATATATATATATATATATATATATATAATACTATATATTATATATATATAATATATATATTAAATATATATATATAATTATATTATACTATATATATAAATAATATATATTATATATATTATATATAATATATATATATATATATATATATTGAGATGTATGTGACATCCGCATCCTCATCCGCATGGCATCCGCATCCACATCCGCATTCCACACTTTAACAACAACCGCATCCCCACTTTTTGTCATGAAGATGCAGATGTGATATACTATATATATATATTATATAATATTATATATATATATATATATATATATATATATATATATATATATATATATATATATATTTTTTATTTTTTCAGTGATATTCTTTATAAAATTTTTTTTTTTTTAAAAATACTGTCTAAGATATAATTATTTGTAATGAAAAAGCTGATTTTGTTTTAAATTTATAAAATAATTCAAATAATTATATTTTTAATTTTATAAGAAATTTTACTATATAAGAATAAATCTGGAAGATACTGTATATTTCGCGAAAAAAGACAACTTACAACATAAAGCGTTTGTAACTACCTTGTAACTTTCCACTCAGATTTTAAAGTCAGTCTTGTGTTGTCTGCTTTCACGTACAGATCATTGAGTATATTTAAATATCTTAAATTTTATTGAAAAGTTGTTGTTTTTTTTAGTGGTTATAATAATTTTATTAAATTATGACTTCAAAAATGTCCAGTAAGGAAATATTTCACTGAAGAGCAAAATGATAGTGCAAAGTGCGTTATTTGCAAAAAATGATACTCAAGGAAGGGGCGTGGAACAACATCTCTAAAAAATCACTTGAGGTCGGTGCACAATGAAGAATTTAAAAGAAATAAAGAAATAAAGGAAAAAGAAAGGTTAAAAAAAAGACAAGAGAAAACACCTTTACATCAAATGGCAAATCCGAATAGGAAGCAGATGTTATGAAGAGTAATTTTTCATTCCTTCGAAATGTTGGAGTCCAACTGACGTGAAATCTAAAGAGAGTGTTGATAAGCGTATTGCAGAAATGATAGTATCGGACCAATTTGCCATTTAATTTTGTTGAACAATCTTGGATTTAAAGTAGTTAGTGACTGAAATAGCACCACAATATCTGATTAAGCACACGAAATTTTTATTTGCATCGTTTATTTGTGACGAGTCGATACATCTTTATGAAAACTGTTTTTCAAAAAAATAAAGGAAATGATAAATGAATATAAACAGAACACTCAGTTATCATTTACATCAGATATATGGTCAGAAACTTCAGCTGGTGTTTCTCTCTATTGAGCTTGACTGCTTCATGCTATAAAATAATGATCTCAGAGAATAAATTCTTGTTTTAAGTGCAAGCCCCTTGGA
>JABUQX010133554.1:0-17513 GCA_015478945.1 Trachelipus rathkii
TTAACCATTGGTCTTATTCTTCCCACCGTGATGATGCTCCAATCTCTCCTCAGAACTGCAGTGGGGGTGTACCTAGTCCCCCCTAGTATCTTCCTGTATACTGTGTTTTCAATTGTTTGTAACTTATCTAATTCTTGTTTTGTGAAGCACATTACATTGGATCCATATAAAATAGCTGGAAGTGCCACATTTTTCCAGTACGTTTTCCCTATAAGCAGTTTGTTGCAGCTCGTCTCACTGCCCGCCCCTGTTTGGCTGGCCAAGGTGTGGGCCTTATTTATGAGATGCAGCTTCTGAGCCTTAAACATATTTTTTTCATTGTTTATATGTAAGCCTAGGTATTTTATTTTGTCCACCACTTTGATTCCTTCAATCTCCGTTGGTGGTTGTTCCATGTTAAAAATCGATACATTGCTTTTCTCTTTGTTTATTTCTAGACCACATTCCCCACTTATCTGTAGTAATGTCCTAATATTTGCAGCTGCATCGTTTACATTTTCTGCTAAGATCAGGCCATCATCAGCAAAGAATAGACTGTTTATTTTTATGGAACCATTGTTGAATCCCTTTTCTTTCTCCAATTCCTTAATTATTTTGTAAGTAACAAGTTTGAATAATGTAGTAGATCCTGTACACCCTTGCTTTATTCCACTAGTAACTTCTATCTCTACATTTTCTATTTCATTTCCAAACTTAATGTAGGTTTTTTCATCTGTATATACCTGTGCAATGGCGCTTATTATTTCATGGTGAACCTTGTACTCTTTTAGAACTCTTATCAGTGATTCCCTACTTACTGAGTCAAAAGCTTTTTTGAAATCTATAGAGACTACAATTAATGGTAAGTGTCTTCTGTATGATTCTTCCACGCAGTATTGCAAAATAAAAAGATTATTCTCAATTCTTGCACCTTCTGTAAACCCTGATTGATTTTCCTTTATTTCATCACATATTTTAATGTGTTCTTCAATTTCATTTTTAATTAATGTCATGAATTGTTTGTAGGATGTATCAGTTAATGCGATAGGCCTTAAATCTTTTACAGTTGGATTCCTCTTTTTTTTCTATCATACTTATTATAGATGTTTTCCGTTTATGTTCCTTTGTTAGTTCTTTGTTGTAACAATTTGTGAGAACCTGTATACATTGTTCACTTCTGATTAATACCTTATATAGTTCTGGCTTAAGACCATCTGGCCCTAGGTGCCTTCTTCCCTTTGAGCTTTTGTAAGCACCTTCTGACTTTATCAGTGGTTATGACTGGTTTGTTCATGGGTGTTAAGGAGTTTTTTACTGTTATTGCCATGTCCATATGTTCTCTCAATTGTACCGGAAATTGGTGTACTCCACTTTGTATCCGTTGGTATCTTTGTTCGTTAAGTCTTTTATATTCCTCTTTCGAGTTATCGTCCCATTCTTCAGTAATTCGGTTTTCATGTTTGCAGTATATGGTTTCCCAAAATCCAGTTTCCTTTCCTATTTCCTCCTTTGGTATTAGTTTACCATTTTCATAATGAAGTTTAGTCTCCTTCATGGTTCTATCTACTCCCTTAAGTTTCTTTATATTCTCCCATAATTTGTTGTTTTTATCAGATTTTATTTCATCTGTTAGTTTTTTCTCATATGTTGTTATTTCTTGTGTTATAAGTTTGTGCACTTTTGTTTTTTGTTCTTTATACTGCTCCCAGAGCATATTTTTGGCATGCTCTTCTGCCTCATTTCTTCTTTTCCTATTAATTTCTCTTCTTTTTTTATCGCCTTTCTTATTTCTTCTGTCATCCAAGGTCTTTCTATCTTTTTTCCGTTTTTTCCTCTTTCTTTCTATATGTTTTTAATAAGGTATCATCAGCTGCCTGTTTAATGATTTTGTTCATCTCTTCCAATGTATCCACTCCTTCATTTTGCATTTTATTTTCTAGGTGTTGTATATATTTTGTCATCAGATCTGGTTCTGTACTATAATATTTGATATTGCACCATCTCCCTTTTATATAGTTAGGCCTTCTTACTTTGTTTCTTAGATATATTTGTATTAGATTATGGTCTGATAGATCAAATACTTCTTGGTTTTCATCTATTTTCATTGAATAAAAATGTTTATTCATATCATTATTAGCCAGAGCAAAATCTATGACACTTCTCATGTCACTCCTCTGCCATGTGTAGAGCCCATCACACTCTTCAGTTGTATTTAAGAGTTTCAACAAACTTATCTATCCACTCTGAAACCATTTCCCCCTGTTTATCAAGTTGTTGTCTTCCCAACCATGGTAAGTGCCCATTGAAATCCCCGAGGATCATGAAATTATTTTTACTCTCATATGTTATCAGTCTTTCACACTCTTTTCTTATTTTGATATTTCTTCTTACGTCTTCTGGTTTGCTTCCTGTTGCAAAATATACTAATACAAATATATATTCTGTATCATGCACTTTAACCTTGAAGTAAAGGATATCATTATGCTTTCCATCAAGTTTTTCTACTTCTATATGCTTATTTCTCTTATGTATAACCATTAACCCTCCCCCTTTTTTATCCTCTTCCTTTCTATTACTAAAAATTTTGTCAAGGTCATCTCTAAGTATGAATCTGTCCTCTGTGAGATGTGTTTCTACTAAAAGTACTATATCATTTTCTGTATTTATTAACAACTCAATCTCAGTTAATTTTGTTTTTGTTAATCCTTGTATATTAATCATATTTAACGTTAGCCTGTTGTACATTGCCATATCTGTTTGTCCGGTATCATTGCCTTTCCTTATTAAAAATTTCCATTCTTGCATATTTTTCCCTGTTTAATGTATAGTCCTTGTTCCCCATTTTGTTTTCTTTCATGTATTTCATTCCTCAGCTGCTTTGCTTCCTCTCTTTCTTTTTTAGTTTGGTCCGGGTTTATATATATATATTCTTGAAGCATGTACTATATCTTATATTTTTTGCTCTTTTAAGGACATCCCATTTTTGGTCAGCAGTTTTCATTTCTATAAGTATGGGTCGTGGTCTGGAGTTACGGTTTCCCAGCCTTTTTACCCTTACTATCTCGAACTCTGTTACTCCCACTTCTTTAAAGATTTCAGAGCTACAGGTTTTGTCCTTTTGTTCAGCCTCCTCTAAGTTTGTCTGCTCAATATTCACTTCTTCTAGATTATAAATTACTAAGTTATTTTTCCTTCTCCGCTTGTCTTCAATTTCAGAGTCTTTGCTTCGCTTGCATCGTATCCATCAACAACAGTCAACTTCGATCATACTATATATTAACTATTTAAACTATGTTTTATTATTGGACTGCTCTTATATTTGGTATTTTAAATAAATCTTGTTACGTATTTTATTAATTTTATTTCTTTCCTTATTCTTATTTTTATTTAATTTTCTTTTCTAATAAATATATTTAATGTTTTATTTCTCCTTTTATTACGATTATTTTTATTTTAAATTCGAGTTATACGCTTATATAAGTTTAATTAAATATTTACTTTTAAAAGTCTTAATGTCTAACGAACTTATGAAATTTTAATCTTTTGCTTTAATTCTTTTTTAAACTATTTACTTTTATCAGTTAGTTATAAATATTATTAAATACTTCGTGAAGTTGCTGGTAAATGCTTCAGCCAAACTTATTACAACTGTTACTTACAGTTTACTATTTAAAGTAGAGTTATTTTATTCATACAATCGACTGATGTCTAAAACAGAGTTATTTTAATAACTTATTCCATGTAGATACTTTTAAATATTTCTTTAAGATAGGAATTATCTGAAGACAATGTTGTAGCAGGATGTTAACTCTGAGAAACCTCAAAGTCGAGATGACAATTTATAACTCTGTGACTCAACTGGTAACTTAATACACGATATAAAGTTAAGTTATACACCAGGAGCTTAAATTCAACCAAAAATCTGTTATGTTAGTTGCAATCTTATAATTCAAACGAACTGGGATTAAATACTACGAAGATATAATATTTTAATAATAGGTTATATTTTTTTTAAGTTATGAATATATTTACAATGATTTTCTAGAATGTTAACTTTTTATTTACAGTTTCAAAATGCTTAGCGTAATTCATTAACAGTTATATTTAAATAAAAGTTTCTTAAACGTATGATGATAAACATATATATACTTCGTTCTATAAATATAAACACAAAATTCACGAAGTCTTTCTTAATTTAAATTGTTATCAATAATTTTATTTATTTACAAGTTAAAGTTTTTCTAAAGTATCTTAAACGAAAAGATTTCAAACGAAAACAACGAAAAACAAATCGAATGATCTTCACAATATAATATTTTAACAGTTTTAATCTAAAATCAATCTTAACTATATCTTTCTTAACAAGTCTTTCTACAAGGATCTCAAAAAGCAGTCTGTCTTCACGACTGGAAAAAGCTTCAACTGAAATTTTGATGGTGCGTTCGTCTGTTGGTTTGCTCCGGGATTTTCTTGAATATCGACGTGGCAGTTTTCGTACAAGATATCCAATTCTCTGTATAAGCGATCTGAAATTTATAATAACACATGATTATTATTATATCTAAGGATATATAACCTAAAAATGGTATCTAATATTATTCTATTGAATATACTAAATTTTTTTTATTTTAATTGAAATGATGTTTCTAGCAATTGCTTTACTTAATAAACAAACAATTGTCTGCCCAGTAACACAAAGAGAGTCTAAACTTATTACTTATAAATTTACAAATTCCTAAACTTTCAATTTCTGTCAACTGCGGCAACCTTGAAAATCTGGCAACTACGGCCGCAGGACTGTGTTGACTATTTACTTATTATAGCAATTCTTATATTAAAAATGCCACGGACTTATTTTCCGTGTCTAATTCATTCAAGAGATCTAAATTTATACAACATAAAATGAATTATCAAATGATATAAAAGCATACTAATGTATCTAAACTTTTTCTATATATGTTTCAACTGAATTTCTTTATTTGGTGCTTTATTTGGTGAGTATTAATGCTAGTAATTACGAAATATGTTGGTAAACCTAGGTCCCTCCCCGAATGCAGGCAAGCATTTGAAACTTCTCAAACTCCCATAATAACAACCAAGGTTGTTATGATAAGCCTCTAAACAAAATAATTTTTTATTAATAACAGACTAGTTTTATTAATAACAAAATAGGCTTTATTTTGTTTCAAATGTTAACCTTCCCTAATGGGAACTTAACCTAGGTCCAAGCTGAAAACAAAACAGATTAGCATACTAAAATTGATATTACTCACCAATGTTTGAAGACAGGAAGGGTCAAGGCCCTACAACACCTTCCCCTTAAGCTCTTACTTACAGGTCCTTAGGAATGATATAAATGAAAGACAAAACACAGGATACCATAAAATTCAAAGTCTCTCCAAATGTCGAGTGGTGCGTGTGTATGATGTGCGCACTTCCATAAACTCAGTTTGTTCCTCAATTCTTCTGGAAGCTGTTTTCATCCTGACCATATTTCTCGAACGACCTCGAAATCCAGCCTGTCGTCCACTAGGGTGTTTCTTTATTTTGTTGACTTGGTTATAACCCCCTCTTCCTCTTCCTCTCACAACTCTAGATCTTCGGTTTACCCACTCTGGGTTTGTTCTCATTAGTTCTGGTATATCAGTAATATTTCGGCAAGTTGAAGCTTGGGGTACCGAATCTTCACGTTGTGGATCATCTAAACCAGAAGAGTGAGGTCCTCGGTCCTCCCTATGGTGGTTTCTAGAACTTTCTCCCAGTTCTCTCAACATTTGATATCCTTTAGGAACAACTTTCGTTAAGTACTGTACATGAGTCAGCAACAATTTCCAAAAATAGACGTTGGTTTTTTGTTGGAAATGTAAGCCATCTGTTAGAGGACCCATATATGATCTGATTGGGTGTTCCCTTCTATTATGTTTATTTCTTAGAAAATTAGACATTCTTCCTAAAGCCAATGGTCTAGGGAAAACAAGTTTGTCCCAAAAACAGAAGAAACGGTCTAACATATTTCTCATCTGGTTGACAAAAGCGCAGCTAACCGAATAAGGATATACCTGGTTCAAATTTCCACTATTTACTTTTTTCTTCAGTCGGGTCGTATTATATCTATCAAAATGTGGGATGAAGGGGACTGTAATGACGACCTTACAATAAGGGTACTTTTTGTTCCAAAACTGCAACTTGTCTGCTATGGTCAGAATGATAACCTCCATGTTCATTTCCCTATTGGGAACCATAACTTTCACGCCAGTATCTTTCCACTCCACCAGTTTCGTGAAATCACAATGCAATCCTGTCATCACAATAACTTTTATCAGTTCAGTACCCTGGTGGTAATTTTCTTCCAGAACACTATCCATTTTGTTCAGTAATTCCAAGTATTTGGCCCCATTCGCCTGGAACCTTATCAAATTTTGGGGTCGTTCATTTACTCGAACCCGATCTAACGTTTGGATTCGGCTGTCCCCGATAACTATGATAAATTCATTTCTCCACATTATATCTGAAACCAAATGAAATATGTCAATAAAATTCAAAACAACAAACAAATAACTCTTCAAATACACCAACCAACTCCCAATTTTCTCCTTCTACTCCTTATCTTGTACAACACACTTTGTAACGGTTGTACATATATGCAGGCTCCCATGCTCTTAATCTCATCGAATTTCTCCCGTATTCCTTGAAAATGAAGTATCTTCTTCCAGATTTCCAAACTCCCGATTCATGGTGCAAATCACTCTTGTCTGAATGGCACACTAATACTTGTACTCCCGGATACTTCAAAGTGACAGGCATATTCCTTATCACCAGTCAAGTGACCTTGTCTGAATGGCACACTAATACTTGTACTCCCGGATACTTCAAAGTGAAAGGCACAATATTCCACATCACCAACCAAGCGACTGCATCTTCCTCCACACTCAAAATAACTAACTCCCAATCTATGTCATGTTACAATTCACTATATCTCGTCAAATGACACACTAAAATCATATTATTTACGTCTTGTCTTGTAAAACACACCTCGTCAAAAGCGAGCGATGAACATTTTCTAATGTGGGTCCCCAAGTTTGATGTTTTATATCATAGAAAACCCCGGTTTCACATTTTCTAATTATTTCATAGGGACCATAGTATTCATTACCGGGCTTTGTCAATTCGTAACCATGTTTTAAAATAATCTTTTTAGCCACTAATTCACCTACTTCATAGTCTTTATTCGTCTCGACATTTTCACTTGTTTGCTCGGACGCATGAGTTTTCTGAACTATAGACACTTCTTTGTTAATAGATTTTTTCTTTTTAACGGACAAGGACTTATTCAATGTTGTAACTTGGGCTTCTTCTTTCGTCACTACGTTAATCAGGCTCTGCATCTCTTGTTCTTTTTCATACTGTTGCTGATGAGAATGATAACTAGATATGTTACACATCTTTTGCTTCTTTCTACCTCCTCTCTTCCTCCTCGGTTCCTTAGGTTTATCCACCTGGCTGTCCGCTTCGAAATTAACACAATTGGTTTCCATAAAATCTGATTCATGTTCTCCCTTCTTGTTTCTGACTAATTGTACACATAAATTTTCTTTTTCCTTATCATTCTTACTTTGCTGTTCTTCCTCTTCATCATAAACCTCAACATCTCGCAGTCTTTTCAATCTGGTCAATAAATTGTGTTGTTCTTCTTCAAATGAAAACACAGGTTCACTGGAATCTTCTACCATAATCTCCCCTTCCGGAATCTCTATTCTTGTGGTGTCATCTACGGATGTCCGATTTAACTTAATAAAATCTTCAAAATTTATATCTGGGGTATAACCATAACTTTTCAATTGTTCTCCTTCCCATGCCATATAATGTTTGAATAAATCTCTTGCCTCTTCTACAGGCAAAACCTGGGCTCCATATTGAAATTTTGCTTCATTCTTCTCCGCTGCTTCTTCTGTATCCACCACATCAACACCACTCTCCTCCACATTAACCTCTGCGTCATCTTCACCACCTTCTTCCTTGTCCCACTTCTTCAAATGATAATGGTGCAAATTCTTCATTACCTTCCCAGTCTTATTATATTTAATTCCATAAAATAATTTTAATGGGTGGGCATCCTCTATAATTTGATAAGGCCCATCATATTCTTTTTCACTTTCTTTCTTCACAACCCCCACCTCAACAATCTCTTTTTTCACCAATTCACCCAGTTGAAACGTATCGTACTTGATATGTGCATCCATTACCTCCTTATTTCTAGCGGACTCCTCGGGACTGATCTTTTTCTTTTCTTTCCTCCCTATGGGGATCGGCAATACATCTTTTCTCACTTTCATCGGTTGTTCATCTTGTGTTTCCTCCTCCTCCAATCTATTAATTGGATTTTTCTTCATTCCTCCATCTAACTGATCCTTTGCAGTTTCTTGTAACAATTCAACATTCACCACTGCATCCAAATACACATCAATATCTTCATCTGATTCTCCATGTTGTTGTGTCATCCCGATTTCGCCATATTCTTTCTTTTCTAATTTTTCTAATATTGAAGGCTCCAAAAACTTCTTACAATTTCTCATCCAAGGACAATTTTCCATCAAATGATCTTCTCCACAGTAAGGACATTCAAGATTTTCCAAAGTCTTATCTTCTTCTTGTATACCCACCGGTAACTGTATTTCTAACACCGAAGATATTTCATGATTCTTAACTGGCATGATGGTCCCATTATCTTCACCTAATGGTAACAAATCTTGTTTTAATTCCTCAACTGATGATGGGGTGTTACTAATAACACTTTCAAGTAATAAAGTTCCTAATTCTTTTCCATTCTGTCGGCAAGTTTCTTCTGATGATGTTATTTTATCTTCGGATGTTATTTTATCTTCTAAAGAACTCTTCACATCTGAGGCTTCCTGATTATCCATTTTATCCATCTGTCCAACCAACTGGTTTTTTCCTACTCTATAGTCCACATTTAACGTATATTGGAATCTATTATCAAATCCAATATCTAGTGGTGGTAATATCTGTTTTGATTCATATTCTATTGGTGGTAATATCTGTTTTGATTCATATTTATTCTTCAATATGGCACCTGTATCTTCCAAAAGATCACTGCTAACGTTATCTATGATGTGTTCTTTCTCTTCAATATGTTTCTTGTAATCTTTTAACTTTGTCAAATCTCTTAACAAACCAACTATATTCTGAAACTCCTCACATTTCTTCAGAACATGATTTTTCTCGCAATATAGACATAAAACCTCCACTTTCTTTTCTATGGTATTTACAAGAATTTCCTTTTTCTGTGGCTCTTCTTCTACTTGTTTCCTCTTCCACTTATATTTACTGTCATATTTCTTCTTTTTACTTTCATATTTTTTCCCTATTCTAATCATACAATATCGGATTTGATGACCTGGCTTGCCGCAATAAAAGCAACACTTCCATCTCCAAAAACAATTGTTTACATCATGATTTTGTTTCCTGCAGTAACTACAACGTTGTCTTATTTGTTGTTTTTCATCATACATCCTGTACCGACAACTTCCAATATGATGGCCTGGTTTACTACAGTAAAAACAGCTCTTATATTTATGGAAACAGACATCTTCTTTGTGCCCAACTTTTCTACAAAACCCGCATATAATATTTATCTTCTGATCGTCGTGCTTTGGCTGTCTTTTAAATTCTTCTTCACACTTCCATATATGATGATCTGGCGATCCACAATTAAAACATCGTCCATTCTTCTTGTTACAATCTACTTCCAAATGTCCCTCTCTCTTACAAAATAAACAAAAGTTCACTTTAATCTCATCAGTTTCCATCTTTTTTGTCTTATCCCCCTTGTCACTGTTACAATCTTTCTTTAAATGTCCTGTCTTTCCACACCTAAAACAACAACCCTTTCTAATATAACATACCTCCTCTGAATGGCCCCTCTTCTTGCAATATCCACAAACTGTTATCTCAACTTCCTTAACTTTTACCCCTTCAGTTAACTTTTCACCCCCTTGTGCCATATTTCAAAAATCGATGTTTAATCTTACAAAATAAATGTGTCAAATAATAATCACCTTACGAGGTGCTAAACAAATAAAATGGTCACCTTACTAGGTGCTATACGTGTTAACTCTCCAATGAATGTCAAGGAACGGCAGCACACCCCCTATATATATATATATATATATATATATATATATATATATATATATATATATATATATATATATATATATATATATATATATATATATATATATATATATATATATACAAAACGAAAAAGGAAGCCAAAAAGAACGCAAATACAGAACACGCAGGAAGAAATCTGTGTTAGAACTGCGGAAGACGGACAAACGCAGCCAACAAAACAAAAACGTCAAAGGTGCCAAAAAATTTTTTTTTCAAAAATTCAAAATAAATCGCACGAGCCAAATGGTGGAACAAAATAACGAAAATAACCCCGTTCGAAAGGTACACGGCACCAAATTCTGTAGTAGTTTTTTACTTATATCGTATAGTGGCTTATTCAAATAAATCTCTGAATTACTACTACAGATTGTGGCAATGAATATTTATAAATAAATAATACAATATAGATATATAATAAATAAGATAATTAATAAATAATATGTTTGTACATTGCGTTGTGTTCGAATTCTTTCTGAATAAACAAATCTACTAAACGTTGCTGTCTATTATTTGCGTTCCTCCTTTAAATATTATTCTTATCTCATATGTTAAACAAATAAATATGTTCTTTTGTTTTATTTATTTTCATACTCGTTATTTTATCGTTATAAGTTATTTTATCCTTGCTATTTTATTCGTTATTAATTTATGTATTCTTATTTTAATTTAATTTATCTCGCTTATCTTTTACTATTATTAATTCTCTCTAATTTCTCTATTTATTTCCAGGTTGATTTTCAGAGTCTTTGCTTCGCTTGCATCGTATCCATCAACAACAGTCAACTTCGATCATACTATATATTAACTATTTAAACTATGTTTTATTATTGGACTGCTCTTATATTTGGTATTTTAAATAAATCTTGTTACGTATTTTATTAATTTTATTTCTTTCCTTATTCTTATTTTATTTAATTTTCTTTTCTAATAAATATATTTAATGTTTTATTTCTCCTTTTATTACGATTATTTTTATTTTAAATTCGAGTTATACGCTTATATAAGTTTAATTAAATATTTACTTTTAAAAGTCTTAATGTCTAACGAACTTATGAAATTTTAATCTTTTGCTTTAATTCTTTTTCAACTATTTACTTTTTATCAGTTAGTTATAAATATTATTAAATACTTCGTGAAGTTGCTGGTAAATGCTTCAGCCAAACTTATTACAACTGTTACTTACAGTTTACTATTTAAAGTAGAGTTATTTTATTCATACAATCGACTGATGTCTAAAACAGAGTTATTTTAATAACTTATTCCATGTAGATACTTTTAAATATTTCTTTAAGATAGGAATTATCTGAAGACAATGTTGTAGCAGGATGTTAACTCTGAGAAACCTCAAAGTCGAGATGACAATTTATAACTCTGTGACTCAACTGGTAACTTAATACACGATATAAAGTTAAGTTATACACCAGGAGCTTAAATTCAACCAAAAATCTGTTATGTTAGTTGCAATCTTATAATTCAAACGAACTGGGATTAAATACTACGAAGATATAATATTTTAATAATAGGTTATATTTTTAAGTTATTAATATATTTACAATGATTTTCTAGAATGTTAACTTTTTATTTACAGTTTCAAAATGCTTAGCGTAATTCATTAACAGTTATATTTAAATAAAAGTTTCTTAAACGTATGATGATAAACATATATATACTTCGTTCTATAAATATAAACACAAAATTCACGAAGTCTTTCTTAATTTAAATTGTTATCAATAATTTTATTTATTTACAAGTTAAAGTTTTTCTAACGAAAATATCTCAAACAAAACAAAACAACGAAAAACAAATCGAATGATCTTCACAATATAATATTTTAACAGTTTTAATCTAAAATCAATCTTAACTATATCTTTCTTAACAAGTCTTTCTACAAGGATCTCAAAAAGCAGTCTGTCTTCACGACTGGAAAAAGCTTCAACTGAAATTTTGATGGTGCGTTCGTCTGTTGGTTTGCTCCGGGATTTTCTTGAATATCGACGTGGCAGTTTTCGTACAAGATATCCAATTCTCTGTATAAGCGATCTGAAATTTATAATAACACATGATTATTATTATATCTAAGGATATATAACCTAAAAATGGTATCTAATATTATTCTATTGAATATACTAAATTTTTTTTATTTTAATTGAAATGATGTTTCTAGCAATTGCTTTACTTAATAAACAAACAATTGTCTGCCCAGTAACACAAAGAGAGTCTAAACTTATTACTTATAAATTTACAAATTCCTAAACTTTCAATTTCTGTCAACTGCGCCAAGAAAATCTGGCAACTACGGCCGCAGGACTGTGTTGACTATTTACTTATTATAGCAATTCTTATATTAAAAATGCCACGGACTTATTTTCCGTGTCTAATTCATTCAAGAGATCTAAATTTATACAACATAAAATGAATTATCAAATGATATAAAAGCATACTAATGTATCTAAACTTTTTCTATATATGTTTCAACTGAATTTCTTTATTTGGTGCTTTATTTGGTGAGTATTAATGCTAGTAATTACGAAATATGTTGGTAAACCTAGGTCCCTCCCCGAATGCAGGCAAGCATTTGAAACTTCTCAAACTCCCATAATAACAACCAAGGTTGTTATGATAAGCCTCTAAACAAAATAATTTTTTATTAATAACAGTTTTATTAATAACAAAATAGGCTTTATTTTGTTTCAAATGTTAACCTTCCCTAATGGGAACTTAACCTAGGTCCAAGCTGAAAACAAAACAGATTAGCATACTAAAATTGATATTACTCACCAATGTTTGAAGACAGGAAGGGTCAAGGCCCTACAACATCGGCACCTAAAAAAATAGAGTATCGGTATCGGTATCGGTATCGGCCTCTTTTCTGGTATCGGTACATCCCTAATATATATATATATATATATATATATATATATATATATATAAGCTCTATATATATATATATATATATATATATATATATATATATAAACTTGCAGCCCCTCCATGCCAAGTTTACACAAGCCGCCACTACTGCCATGACCAAATTTCTGGTACTGAAAGCAGTGGAGAGGATTAGGGTAGTAAGTCCTAATTTGGTAAGACAAAAATCTACAGAAAAGATAATCCGGCAGTACAGTACTACCAAACATTAAAATCAAGATATTGGGAGGGGTACGCTCCTTTCTTTTCTTAATACGACGGACATGTACATCATCTTCAGATTTTAAATGAGAAAAGTTCTTCTTCAGGGGTAAAAATAGATCCTTGTACAGTATTTAAATTATGAGCAATAGTTACAACTATCAGTACAGTATCATTAATTAGTGAGGTAGATTGCATTAACAACTCAGTTTGAAATCTAGTAAAAGTTTCCAATAACAAATTCCCAGATCTACAATATTGAGCCGATTTTATCGGTCCTCCCACAATATGTTCAATGACCTTTCTAATCACAAAAAGGGTTAAACTTACGTAAATGAAATGAATCATTAGCTGGCTGAATATATAGAAATCAAATATAACCAGGAACATCAGTGCCCGAAACAGAAGGCCGAAGCTGTCCCTGAGGAACACTGTTACCACTATGTGAACTACCACCATAAAATCTCATCCCTTTTTCTCTTTTTATTATTTTCAAACCCCTCAAAATCCATCCTAGGAAAAGCTGGAATAGAGAAACCTAACTTGGTAGGGTTAGTTGTCTTGGTAGAGGTACTCACGTCAGTAGGTTTAACCGGAAAGTCGGATATGTCCTCATTTGAACTAGAAGAACAGCAGGAAAGAGTAGGCCTATCATCACTAGAAGATGGCTGAAGGGCATTATCTAGGCACATGATATTTACAGAATCTGCATAATCTATAGAGTTGGTAGCTAAAGTCCAGGCCATACAATTCTTCTTTTTCTTTTTGCAATGTTTCCCCATAGGGAAAAACTAATATAGTTAACACACTATTCGAGTAATATATGCACAACACTATACACTAAGAACGCACAACAAAAAGGAAAAATTAATTCCAAGGAAAAAGTTCCTATCTTGATGCAGATGTCCAAGCAGACTGTTTTCTCCAGAGACCAAAAGACCTTTTCCTGTGTAACGTAAATATAGTATCAGGAAACGTTCAATCAAACTGTGTTTCCAGAAGCCATTTGCAAAATCGACTCGGAAACGCTTCAAATTGAAAAAAATTACATTAACCAATCAAGAGAACAGGAAATTTGAGTACAGCGGAAATGGCCAAATGCGCCCATCGGATAAGCTGATCATTGTAAACAATGCAAAAGATTTCCATCGTTCATCTGCTTTTTTTTTGGTTTTTTACTTTAAAAAATGTTTACATATTATTATAAATTGTGAATTGTATTTCAGGCAGAGAATAGAAAGGGAGGAGAAGGTTATGAAAATTTGTAAGATAATTAACTTTGACTTTGATTAGTAATTCAACTATTCTTTTAAGACTATAAATATCAGTTCTCTCTCTCTCTGCTCTACTTTACCATATTACTATATATATATACTTGATATATATATATATATACTATATATAATATATATATATATATATATATATATATTATTTATATATATATATATAATATATATGTTCAGCAGAAATAGCAACATGCTTGTAACAAAAAAACTAAAACAGTTACAGGGAAATAAATAAAATTTTATTAAGCCAGTAGACATTTTCATCCATGAAAAAAAAAAAAACAAAGAAAAAAAAATAACAAAAAATGCTTTGAAATTTAAAAAATTAATTAAAAATTTGGAAAATCTTAATGAAAAGATCCTTTTTTTTTTAGAAGAACATAACATGCTAGAACTTTTAGTGAACATTAAGGTTGCCAATGTCGATTTTTTTTTTTTAATTAAAAGATATCCCAAGGGTAAACCAGAAAGATGGACAGTGTCGGGGTTTCTTTAAATGAATGAGTCAAAGGAGATTTTACTCTCCATCAGCGGGATTCGACACACTGGACTCTGCGTCGCTGAGTAACAATGGACCGGAGCTTATCCACTAATACATCCTCGTCGCCTCAAAAAGAACGCTTTAAGCGTAGTTTTTACAAGCCTCCCCGGTTTCTCATCCATAGATTGCTGAGTACTCAACAGGCATGGCCCCCATTCTTTAAATGAAGTGAGTCAAAGCGAGATTTTACTGCTCCCATCAGTCGGGATTCTGAACCATTGGAACTCCCCGCGTTGGCTCCGAACCCCCTAAACCCCACAAACGGCCAAATAATCAAAGAAAAACATTTAAGCATTTCTCAGTAGCCTAATAAAAAAAAATATTGAAACTCTGCTCTCTGAGTACTACTGCTGAAATGGAAGGTTAAGAGAGTTGTAACTCTGCAGCCCTAAGATTAGACTATATTGGTTTATTTCGTTTAAAGCCTCCCGACATCGATATAATTCGATTATTTTTAAATTAAACTATCGTTACTTTTTTGTTTATTTTATATTAAATAATAATAATTTTTTTATATAATAGTGAAGTTCATTTTCATTTACTGTTTTGTCTTTTATATTTGTATATTTTTAAAATTTTTTATGTGCAAAAAAAATTTTATATCGTTTAAAAAGGCTATAATATAAGCAAAAATTTATCTGATAATTTCCGTTTTTTCTTAAAATTTTACTTTATTACAATTTAGGACTATTAAAAGCAGACGTTTTTGCTTAAATTTCTAACATTTGAAATTTTAGGTTGGTTAGGTTGGGTAGGTTGGGTAAAGATGGGTTATTAGGTTTGTTTGGTTAGGTTAGTTGCGTTAGTTAATGTTTTAACCTAAACCTACTAATATTTTATACTTAACCTAAAGTATCATATATAATTAAAAGAATATAACTGAAACATTATTGGGATTTAGAAAATTTTCTGCATGATTCACACTTAAATGGGAGGAAATGCGCATTTTTTTTTATTTTTTTGAAATAGTATTTTAAAGCTCCCCAGAAATGAAAGAATGAATGCATAAATCTATTATTTCATTTTATTAAATTATGTTTGAAAATAAAATAAATTTTAAAATATAAAATTATAAAAACAAAAAAAGTAATGTCAATCTGTTGTTTAATTTAACTCTTTATAACAAAAAAAAATTATTAGTAATTTGTTAAAGTTGATCATTATTTAGCAGGTCACTAAAATATGAAATTTTAAATTTTAAAGGTTAGAATAATGATTGAATAGCAATAAAATAACCAAGCATTTCGAAGTATAAATGTTTTTACACAAATGCTCATAGCCTTAAGAAAATAAAGCTAGAAGATGAGCTGATTAGAGTTATAGCCCATAAATGAAATCACGACATTATTTGCAGTAACTGAGGCATGGGGTTAATGAAAGATATATGGAGACTCTCTTTCAGGAATAAATAGAAGGGATAATTGCACTTTATTTATGACCAGCTGGTAAGAGGAAAAGAAGGGTGTGGTGTGGCGCTTTATGTTAACGCATTATTCCAATCTTACTAAGACTGGATTTAAATAATCCTGATATTTGAATCGTGTGGTAGATATTCCTTATACTCACAATAAAGATCATATAGGATATAGGGGCATTTCATAGACCTCCTGGCCCAAGTCAAGAATTAGTATATTAAAATTGTGAAAAGAAATTGAGACAGCATGCCCACAGTAATGAAAAAAGGTATAGTAGTCAATGGGTGATTTTAATTTTCCTGGCATTCATTGGGATTCCTTTTCTAATATAGACCGTATAGTATTTCTGCATTCATAAATTGTATACTAGATAACTTTTTTGACCCATATGGTCCAAGAACTCACAAGATACGATCACTATTAGACTTTATAATATTCACGTAAGAATGAAAGTATGGTGGATGAAGTTTAGAGTTGAGGAGAATTTAGCTTAGTGACCATAATCTAATTAGATTTAATATGAATGTGATATTCTGGCCCAAAATTGCCAGTTAATAAGGAAAAGATCATAGATTTCGCGAAAGTGCGATTTTTAACCAAATTTCGAGACATGCTTTAGTACAACTGACTGGGATAGAGAGTTTAAAGACCAAAACTTGTTTAGCATGTGTGGAACATTTTAAACTATTTTAATGGAATAAAAAAGTCAGTAAGTTTTAAAGATAAACCCCATTAGGGTGGCGAAGAGGAAACCTGTTTGTGAATAGAGAGATAAGAGAGAAATTAATGAAAAAGCGCAGAGGTTTTAAAATATTCCAGGTAGTAATAGGAAGATATTAGAAAATTTATAGGAAATAGAATGAACTAACGCGTCAATAAACATTGCCTCCAGGTAAAGTCGGTAACTTTCTCGAGGCCACTAAGATTTTGCATTTTTTATTATAGGTTATGATTAATAATCATATT
>JABUQX010133555.1:0-12965 GCA_015478945.1 Trachelipus rathkii
CAAACTGAAGGAAATTACAAAAGTATGTAAGAAATTTTATTTACATGCTAAAATAAATAATATTTTCCAATAAAGAATATTTATATAAATATTTTCTTTATTATATTAATATTAATATATAATATATAATAGTCTATTATATTATTATAGTAAGTTAAGTAAAATATTTAGTTATTAACTATTATATTATATATAGATTATATATATATATATAGTATACATATATTAAGTTATAATATTATATTAATAATAAATAATATAATATTAACTATATTTAATATATAATATAATCTATATACTATTAATTATATATAATATATTTATAATAAGGTAGAGAGAGAGATAGTAATATAGAGAAAAGAGAGCAGTATGAGAGATAGATGATAAGACGAAGTAGAGAGAGAGAGAGAAGTAAGAGTAAGTAGATGTGATAGGAGAGAGATGGTATACGAGTAGAAGAGACGCAGAGCAGATAGATGAATAAGATAGAGGAGGAGAGAGAGGATTATTTCAACTCTTAATCTAAAGATTATCTTGTTATTTACATAGTATTACCTTGACTTAGTTATTATTATATCATCTTATATATCAGTTTATACGCTTACTGCTTAAATATTAGTAATGACTGTCTCCAAATACGGGGCTTGGAGCGGGACTAGTATAGCTTAGCCCGAGTTTGGGAGTGACAGTCGACATGTGAAGTGATCAAGATGAAGCATAGACCCTAGGAGCCTAAGACATAGTACTTGAGTTGAGGCTATAATGGTAAAATATTATATTATATATACCTTCATCTTACGAGTGGAACACGCTATATTTATTCTTTGCGAGCTGTAATAGATTATCTATAGTGAAGTGCACGCGATTGAACATTCTTGATCGCGATTGAGAGCACAATTCCCTAAACTATATAGTGTTCTAGTTAGTACTGTTACATTTGCTATGTATTTATTTTATTCATCACTAAGCTTTAATAACGCATGAAATAACACATCCCAATTAAGTGTTATTTACATTTTAGGCTTATCCGAAGCGCATTTGACGTAATTAGAAAACGAAGAAAAAACCACCCACAAAAAACATTCTAATAAAAAAAATACATTAGATCATATAAAAATTAAACACAAAGTGAAAAAATAAATTTATTAAAATAAAACTAAGATTACATATAGGCCCTGGCAGCGGCGCTGACCTGTCGTAGGCCTTCAGATACACTTCCTCGTACATTCACAGCGCTATTCACAAAATACGTATGGATATCAAATATAATAAATATAACTTAAATTATTATAAAAAATTCCTTAAAATTTTAATTGCCTAATTTTTTTCTAAATACAAATTCAAAATAAAATACTAATTCAATTCTTTCATATTTCTACTCTGACGAATTACGCGAGAAGTATAATATATATATGTATATATATACAATAATATTATATATATTAAAGTAAACATGACTTTAAAATATACAATATATATTCATATACATCTAAATAAAGTATGAATTATATATGCAAAGACCTTAAATACTTATAACTAATATATAATATATATAATATATACTACATAAATAATATATATATATACTCATATATATTTTATAACTGAACATTTCGTCTGACCTTTGATGATATTCATAAATATAGTCGGATAACTATTAGATAAATCGTCTCCGCGGCCGCATAGCGCATAGGCGTAGCCAAAGGTACACTTTACAGCAGACTAAATATCAATAATATGAATATAATATATAATAATACTATCAATTAAGTATATATATATATATTATATTATTATTATATAATATTAAAATATCCTGTTATATAATATAATAGTTAAAGTATTAAAATGTCCAAACTGGCTTTATTTATTTATGCACGATTTTATAGAGTATATAACGAATAGATTGTTGCGCCCATAATGTCCCAACAAGTAATCTATATTTTAGGATTCTATTATGTTTTTTGGGTCATTATATATCATTCTTACATATACGGAATAAAACACACCTACTGAGGGATAAGTCCTTCTCCGTATGTACAGGAGTCGGGATCCCTCTCCGGCCTCTAGGTGCACTACGCGGGGGACATCACACACCTTACAGAGGATGGTACTCGTACGGTAATATCACCCCGCCTCTTTATATTAGTCTTTAGGGTGTATGTTCGACGGGGGTTCCTGACCGACATCCCTCCTGAGGGTATTGATTAAAAAGTTCCTTCCCTATGCCGTCCCCTAACATTATACGGCTCGAGCCCACATAATAAAAGGGTTATAATACTCCATTTTAAGGGGGCTCGTTGACATCTAAACAAGAGTGTACATAGTAGCAAAAGTAGCCTACTAAAATCACTTTAACTGAGATCAATCATTGGTACCAGAGTAATAACTAGCTACATGAATATAACCTTCACATGAGATTAGTTACTGTTTCAGTTAGCGTGGCCAACTAGATAATATATAATATAATATATTATATGTATATATTATATATATATATAATATCATAATATTATAATATTATAAAATAATATATTATTAAATATTATATTATATATTATATTATGATATATATATATAATAATATAATATAATATATATAACACTGTATTTGATTTAAATATAATATATATATAATATATATATAATATATATATATATAGTATATAGACCTTAATTCAACGGAAAAAAGTTAATAAATTACGAGTCTACATAACTGTTTTTGAGGACTAAATCGAAACGTAATCAATTGATACATTGATTATACAGAAAATAATAAACGTATATTATACAAAATTATAAAAACCTAGCAAATAATCACTCCGATCGTTTTAGGTACATTAATACGTTTTTGAGTAAATAAGCAATGTCAAATAGGTCAACGTATAAATCCATAATTTAAAAATTAAAGAATAAAATATTTAGAAAGAGAAGAAAGGATTATTAAAGTACAATTTGGTGAAAAAAAATAAATCATTCTAAAGCACAACTAAATATTGCAAAACCTTAAAATCAATACAATAAATTTTAATCTTCATATATAAATTTAAAAGTATATTTACCTAAATATATATTCCACATCAATCATCTTTCTGTCCACTAATCATTTTCTTATAAAGTAACAATTTGAATTTCTCACAGATTATTAAGGCTGATTTTAATAACTAAATTATTTCATTCCGCATCGAGTATCCTTAGAGTATAATCGATTATATACTAATTAATACCTGAAAAAATCATTTTAAATTTTAAGATATTTATTTTATTGGGGTCAGTACGAAATTACTTCATATTTATAGCAATATATATAAACTACTTATATTAATATATATATCTATATATACTATAATAAATATTTTAAAAAACTTATTAATTGTTATTATTAATTATATATTATTAAAAAAAAATATATATATTATAATATATATATATATATATATATATAATATATACTATTAATAATATATATTATATTATATATATATATCAGATGGACCTGCGTTTGGCGTTAAAACGTCAATATGGGGAACAATTTACGGGAGATAAATATATTAGCAAAACCTTTAAAAAACACTTAATTTACTCACTTATTTATATATTCTAAATTATGATCATAATAATTAGTATCCGTAAATCAATTAACTTCACACATCCCTGTTACTCTACGCGATATTTCTTCAAAGAATCACATATGAGTGCAATATGCGAATTTTAATAACATATTTCACCGCATCGGTATCTAGGTACAATCGAATACCTTATCTCGATATCATTCTTTCAAGATTATAGATTTAGGTTTATTTGGGGTGCAATGAACGATATAATCTTTATTATGGGTACCAGTTAGCCGCATTATACTATGAGTGGGAGGTATTAAAGTATATATGAGTATATATATGCATATAATATTTAAAATATACTAGTATCTTTTTAAAAAATTATATTCTTTATATAATTATATATTTAAATAAATATATAAAATATCCATATAATAGTAATAGTATAAATATATAATACTTATAGGGAATTTATTTCACGACTATAATCAATGCTGGCCATGCTTGTGCTAACGTCATTAGGGGAATGCAATGAGACACGAGGGAATGGAATTTAATAATTGGGTCCGAGTGTATAAGTAGGATATCCAAAAAGGGGGTCTGATTTAGAACATGTATAATGAATAAGTGAAGACTATGACGTTACACCCAAAAATACGTTTTAGTAAGACTATCTAACAGTCGATACATCCAGTACAATAAATAAATCATATTTATACAATAAGAGACTATAAATAGACTAAATATATATATATAAAATATATAGAATGGCATAGATTAGTAAAATGAGTGGAAATCGTTTTAACTATCTTCTTGTTAACATCCAGTGATCTTACTTTATCAAATTATGCAAAAAAATATACTACGGAAGAAAAATAATAAAAAAAAACTTTGCAAAACAATGATGACTTTATTCTAAAGATGGAATACAGAAAGATTAGAGAAAATGTAGAAGAAAATCAAGAAGAAGTACAAGAAGGAAGATGGAGGATGTGATTACGAAACAAGGTTTCCTGATTCTGAGAAGTTGAAGAAAAGCAGACCGTTCTCTCAGTACTTTAAAAAACTGTGCTACTATGATATATTAATGGACGTCACCATTAGAACGAAAGGTTTAATTTTTCTAACTTATACAAAACTAAAATTATAAAAACATGTTAGCTAAATAAATTTACCAATTTACTCAAACACACACACCACCACTAAATTTATATAGTATATATATATATATATAATGCATCCATCATATAATCTTTTATATTAAATAATTATTAACTTTTATGAGTTTTCCAAGAGAGAATAAATCCTATAATATATATATATATAATAGTATATAATATTATTAATTATTGAAAAATATTATAGTATAATTATATATATAGTATAATACTATATATATATATTATATATAAAGTATAATAATATATATATATATCATATATATATAATATATATATATATATATATGCATGACATATACATATAACTATATATATACAGTATATAAATATATATATATAGTATATATATTATAAAAATATACTATAATATAAATAACTATAGACTCATAGTATATTATATCTTATATATATAATATATAATATAACACATCATATATATAATATAATATATATATAATATAGATATATATAAGTATATTATAATATAATAAAGTCACTATATATAATATATATATATATATATATATGAAAATAGATTTTGAATATTAGACTAACGATTCTAAAAATATGAGAAATGTATCATCGACGATAAGCGGAATGGATTTTATTCCCATTGAGTCTCGTTGTGAAACTCGTAATACAAAGAGAGAGAAAAGGAAGCGAGTTACTGTTTCAAGGTGTGAAAACAAATCATAAATTATAAAATGTAACACCACTCCTACTCCCGAAGCTAAAAGAAAATTGATAATGCGAATATATACACTTTGCTATATTACTATCTACCTTAATAAATTTTAAAACTTTTTTAATTATTTATTAGTAATGAATGTCTTTGCTATACTCTTACAGTTTTATACTTCTGTATGTTTCTCATCTTTTCCCTAATTATTTTCATCTTTACACTCTTAGATTATTTTTATTATTATTTTATATTATTATGATATTATTTATTATTTTTATTATCTATGAATATTTATTGTTCTTAGTATTAATATTATTATAATTATTAATTATTACATTAGTATTATTAATTATTCTATGATATTTATGATAATTATCATATTATTATTATTATATTATTATTTTATTTATTATTATTATCAATTACTTATATTATATTATTATTATTATTATTTTATTATTATTATTATTATTAAGTATTTATTATATTATTATTATTATTATTTAATATATATTATTCTGTATTATTTATTTAATTAACATTACAATTAATTAGTATGTTTATTAATGTTTTATTTTTTACATTTATATATTTAATGAAAATTGTATGTTTTTGATTCATAACAGGATTTCAAGTTCCCTTTGACGGTTGTGGTTGTTCATCTTGTTATAAAATTTTCAAAGTCCTAATGTGCGTGCACGTTTTACTTCTAAAAATCTCCTGATTAAAATTTAATTTCTACTTTTCGGGGAAAAAATCTAGAATTCGGTTTCATGTATCATGATGCATTTTTAAGAAGCATCTTGTGTGCTTTTCTCTGGTCTTTGACTGATATTTTATTTTGAACGTTTTTTTTCTTTTCTGTGAATCATTTTCACTATTGAGCACTTTGTTAACTTATTTTTGTTCTTGTGGGTACTTCTGACCCGTTGTTCTTTGCTGATTCTTTTTTATTCCTTTTGGTTCCTGTTAATGCTTCTCGGCCTCTTTGATCCTTTCTGGTCCTTCTGGATTGTCTAGTACTTTCCTTCTGGTTCCTTTTTGTCCTCTATTCTTTTTATCCTTCTTTGTTAGTGGTGGATGCTAGAGGTGTCGGCTCCTCCCTCGCGCAAGGTCTTCCCATGGGCTCCTTCAAATATGATATATATATAGAATAATATAACTATATATATATATATATATATATATAATATATATATATATATAATAGTATATATATATATATTATATATATATTAATATAATATATAGCTATATAAGTAATTAAATAATACAAATAATTATAACAAGAAAAAGTGGATTGAATAAATAGTTGATGACTAAAAAAGAAAATAATTTATGGTATAACGTTTATAATTTATAATATTTATTTTATGTCTTTTTATATAAATTATCTTTGTCATATAAAACAAAAATAATTTTCCCATCTTCTTCAGACATGAACGACAACTTTTTTTTATATATATAATTTTATTTAAAAACTTCTTCAAATCTGTTATCGTTTGCAGCGAAAGTGTTATATATAATATCAATATATATATAATATATATAATATATATATATATAATCTATATAAAAAATATATATATTATATATAATAATTATTATAATATATTATATATTGTATATATATATATATATATATAATATATATATAGATACATTTTTCATATTTAATATAAATAAATACATTTCTAACTTAAAATAAATTCTAAAAATAATATACAATAGGAATTTTTTAATATGATATATATATATATTATATAATATATATATATATACTATATCTGAGGTTGCAGACTATCATGGCAATTATAAATAATTTTATAATGCTTTGTTGAATCTCTAAGTATTTATTTTTATATTCGCACAAGGGTTTCCGTCGGGTCCCCTCCCCTATAGATCCGGGCCCCCTTGCACCCGCGGTGGCCGCTGAGGGACTTATGCTGGCCGCCCCTGCTTCTTGGCCCATCTGGTTATTAGGAAGCTGAAAAGTGATTTTAAGAAGAAGAAGAGTAAAGATTTGTATAAGATATAGATGCAAGAATAAAGAGAAGGAAACTTCTGCATTCAATTATATGCAGTATTATGCACAGATAGATGATTAGATAGATATATAGTAGATAGATGATAGATCAGATATAAAATATACTATAAAAAATAATCGGATATGATAGATAGATAGATAGATAGATAGATAGATAGATTAGATAGATAGATAGATGAGATAGAAATAGGATAGATAGATAGATAGATAGATAGATAGATAGATAGATAGTATACTGACTAGAGTAGATAGATAGATAAAGCTAGAGTAGCTAGATAAGATAGAATAGATATATACATAGATAAGGTGATAGATAGATAGTATAGATAGATAGATAGATAGATATGATAGATAGATAGATAGAGAGATAGATTAACAGATGAGTAGTAGATAGATAGATAGATAGAGTAGAATAATAGATAGATAGGATAGATAGGATAGGATAGGATAGTACATTGATAGATTAGATAGATAGATAGAGTAGTAGATAGATAATAGATAGATAGTGGGGTAGTTTGGTTTACAGAAGTGTTACTTTGATAAATAGAAAAAGACCAATAGACAAATAAATATTCAGCATAATAGACATATTAGAAGACGGTCGTAAAAATAAAAGCAAATGCCTCCCAAGGGACGAATTTGTATATTTTTGAAAGTAGAATAATTCGAGAGAGGAAAGTAAATTTTGAATTTTCTCCGTAGAAGAGAACAAGAAAAGTTGTGTATTAATTAGTGTAGTAGAAGGTACGGTTTCGAAATAAGAAGAAAAGAAAGAGAGAATAAGAGTTGTAAAAATAAAGTCAGCGAATCATGTAGCACCCTTTCAAACTATAATTAATTTAAGTTCGTGGTAAAAATTCAGTGATTAATTAGAATAACTATTTCTTTAAGCAATCTTCAAATCCTTGTATGGAAAAATATTTAACGAGATTAAGAAAAAAATAGCTTTTCTCCAATAGAATCTCACGTTTTCATAAAAGATGCACTATGAAGTGGTGAAATCCAAAATCAAAATAGTGTTATTCTGAAAAAATGAATTTTGTGAAAAATTTCATGTTCAATCACTCTAAAAGTCCAATATTCACAAATAATAAAGAAAAACAATACATAACTAATGGTTCCAGTAATGTTAATGGAAAGCATTAGAAAAGTAACTATGAATACAAATTCTCTTGAAGGGTAAAAAGTGAACAGATGAATCCAAAAGTTGAACAAGCGGATGCTAGTTAGGAAAACTTGTCGAATCCCTGCCATGTCAGCTATAGTATAATATTATAGTAAGCGAAATATAGTTAAGTGATGTGATATAATATAGAATATAGTATATAATATAGGGTAAGGATATATAAGCATAACAGTCTCTACTACAAGAAGGTTATACTTACTATATAAAAATATAATTATCGATTCGTGATAAATAAAAAATGTATAAGATCTGCCCTACAAAAATGATATGAATATAAGCAAACTCTAAATAGAGTTATGAACGTAATCTCCTAAAAATTAAGATATATAAAGCTGTGGTCAGATTTCTTTATTGGACGAGTGCTCTCAAAAAGTAATATAAAGTTCTAAATAGTTATGGGAAGTTTCATCAAAAAATAGATATGAATTAAGTTCTCCAAAAAGATAGGTTGAAGTACTACGAAAGAAGATATAGAAGTCCTTAAAAAGTTGATGAATAAGTCTCCAAAAAAAATATGAAGTCTCCGAAAAAGATATGGACAGTCCCTTCCTTACAAAAACCGATTGAGATAACAATAACTATTTGAGAATGAACTAAGTCTCCAAAAAGAAAATGAAGTCTCCGAAAAAGATATGAAGTCTCTTCTCTAAAAAATTATGAAGTCCCAAAAAGATATGAAGTCTCTAATAATTAATTTTGAGGTCTCTGCAAATCAGTAAAATATTTTGAAGAACATGCCCTAAGTATTAATTAATATATAGATTATTGAGAGATCTCCAAGAATTTAGATAGGATACGTTATTTGGGAGAGGATCACTGCACTAAGAAATAAGTAAATGATAATGACTTTTTAGAGAATAAGTAACTCATATCTTTTGGAGTCTCTCATATTAATAAGTATATATGAGAAGAGCCATACATGACTAAAAAAAAGTTATGACATTCAGCTCTTCCTCAGAAGAAACTTATGCGAATATATTAAACTTTTTATGAGACTTTATATCTTATTTAATAAGTAAAAGGACATCTTCCTCAAGAACCTGCTATTGTAGTATTTACAGTATTCCTTCATCCTGTGCCAAAACCTCTCTCAAAACTCTCATCAATCCCATTCATCTTTCATGCAGTGACTTCTATATCAATATCGTGTCTTTGCGTTCCCTCTACTGTACATCGATTCATATTCCTTCTTGCTCTCGTCATCTACTACTCTCTCTACTCTCTGCGTGCTTCTCGGTATGGCATTACCTTCATTACTTCTCTTCGTCATTGCAGTGCTTCTATGGCTCCTCTATCTAACTTTCTTCTTTAGCAGTGACTCTCTCTTCACGTCCCTTACATTATCATTCCTTAATATTAAGACCGCTGAGTTTCTTCCATATCTCCATTATTTTTGATATGAGACCTCTCACCTCTCTTTCTCTTCGTCCTCTGCCAAGAACTTTCCAAACTATCCTTCTTCTTTTCTGCTACTCTGAATTCCATTTTTTGGTCAACCACTTTTTGATTACATATCTTGGGAGACTTTTAACTTGTTTTAGTGATTCATTGGGAATTGGATTGTAATTATTGATGTAAGTCTCTAAATAACAAGTATTATTAATTGACTTCAATTTTAGGAAAAAGATAAATCATTAATTAATTTTACACTTAACAAGTCAACAAAAGTTATTATGATTTAGTGAAAGGAATGTATTTTAATAAATAAGTTTTTTTTCTAATTAATTTAAACGATCACATACTACTGATTTCATGCTATACTAATAAAATACTAATTTGTTTACTATTTTCAATTTTGTATATTTCATTTAGGCAACATTGCATGCACAAATCTATATATTCGGAGAAGTCTAATCTTTTTTTTATAAAAGCTTATGTAAGCTGCTCGCGCACAACGTAACGCTTATAGATGAAGTATCTTACCAAAACTTGTTATTGGATTAGAATCTCCATAAAAGATATTATCAAGTCTCAAAAATATATGAAGTCTCCAAAAAGTAATATGAAGTCTCCAAAAAGATATGAAGTCTCTAAATAAGTTATAATACTTCTCTAAAAGATATGAAGTTCCCGAAATAAGATAATGAAGTCTCCAAGAAAGATACAAGAAGTCTCCAAAAAATGATGATGAAGTTCTCTAAAAAATTTATATGAAGTCTCCAAAAAAGAAATGAAGTCTCCAACGAATAATGAAGTCTCTAAAAAGGTCACGCGGGCCGCTTCCAAAACAATGTTCTCAAGTTCCAAACTCTTCTTCCCTCGTCATCCTTAAAAGATATGATAGTCTCGAAAAAGTTATGAAGGTCTCCAAAAGAATATGAAGCTCAGCAAAAGTATGAGAGGTCTCCTAAAAATTTGTCTCAAAAAGATCATTGAAGTCTCCAGAAAAGAATATGAAAATTTCTTTTGAGAAACTTGAACTTTCTTCAAAAAGATATTATAAATACCAAAATAAGATATGAAGACTCCAAATAGATATAGAGGTTCTCTTAAAAAGTTTTGAAAGTCTCCAAAGAAGATATTGAAGTCTCTAAAAAGAGATGAAGTCTCCAAAAATCTGATATTGAAGTCTTCAAGAAATGATGGAATATGAAGTTCTCTTAAAAAACTATGAAGTTCTCCTAAAATGTATATGTAAGTCTCGTCAAGAAAGATCTATATGAGAGTCTCGAAAAAGATATAAGTTCTCCAAAAGAATATTGAAGTCTCAAAAAATTGTTTATGAAGTTCAGGATCTACACAATATAGCTGAAACTCACCTGAAGTCTCCAACCAAATAGCTATATTCGTAATTATGTGAAAGATCTAGTCACACAAAAAAAGATATTTAGGAAGTTCTCTTGAAAAGTTATTCTGAAGTTCTATAGCCAAAAAGAAGTATATTAATTGATAACAAATAGTCTACTCAAAAAATAGAATATATTAATGGATCTTACGCACAAAAGATATGAAGTCTTCAATTAACAAGAAGTATTAGCTGATCTTCCAACATAAAGATAATAGAGTAATAACTTACAAAAAAGAATGGAAGTCTACTAAAAAGCAATTTTCAGTCATACAAAAAGATTATTTGCATTTTCATCCATTAAAAATTTATTATTTCACTTTAACAAGATATGAAATGTTTCTGTAAAAGTTATTAGATAATAGAGTACTCCAAAATAAGAGTATAGAAATGAGTCTATACATATATAAAAAAAGATATTGATAAGTCTCTAAAAATTTATTATTTCACTTAACAAGTAATGAAATCGCTGTAAAAGTTTACATCTTATGCAATAATAAATCCGGAAATTCTTCTAATAAAGTATGTAAGATCTCCATAAATAAGATATGATATAATTAATCCCAAAAAGATATATGAAGTCTCTAAAAGAAGTTATATGGAAAGTCTCACTAGAAAAAAGGAATGAGAAGTCTCCTAAGAAAGATATGATGAGTCTCTAAAAAAATTATAAAGTCTCCAAAAAGGTATGAAGTGTGAGGTCTAATAAAAGATATGAAGTCTCCATAAAAGATATATGAGTGGCTAAAAAAACGTATGAAGTCTCCAAAAAAGTATGAAGAAGTCTCCAAAAAAAGATATGACGCCGCTATCGACGATATGAATGTCTCCAATATATAACAAATCTTTAAAATTAAAAAGTTTAATGAATACCAACCTTCTTTGGTGATCTTTTGTCGCCATCAGAGCCGTTGCCATTGATCTCTAATAAATATTATTTAAAATTCGTTAATTTTATTTCCTCCCATATATTCTAAAAAATAAGAATGATATATATATATATATTAATGAAGTCTTACTAAAATAATTAATTGAAAGTCTCCAAAATAGATGTTTAATGTTGAAGATTACTCTCAAAAGATATGATAAGTCCTCCTAAAAAAAGCAATAATGATAAGTTCTTCGCAAAAAGTAATATGAAGATATCTAAAAACGTTTACTTGATAGAATTATCTCCCCAAAATAAGAATTAAATGTACAAGGCTCAAAAAAAGTTATGATAAGTCCTCCATAAAAACATATGAAAGTGTGAAAAAAGAAATATGAAGTATCTAAAAAGTTATGAAGAAAGTCTCCAAAAAGATATGACATCTCCAAAAAGTATATGATAGTCGCCATAAAAAAGATGTGAGATGCGTGCGCGTAGAGAGAGAGAGTGATGAAGTTTGTGTCTAGCTCATTTCCTAAAGAAAAACATCCCCAAAAAAGATAATGAAGACATCCAAAAGATATGAATGTCGTACCAAAATAGATATGAAGTCTCTAAAAAGTTTATATGATAGAGTATCCCAAATAAAGATAGAAGTC
>JABUQX010133556.1:0-2500 GCA_015478945.1 Trachelipus rathkii
CATTGTGCTTCGTTCAGTTCAGTTGGGTGTTTAGCTTCATGTTTATCATTGAGCAACTTACATATTTTCGTGCCATAAATAACATGTCTGTATAATAATATAATATAATATAATATAGTATATATATATATAATATATATATATATATATATATAATAACTTAATATATAATAATATATATATATATATATATATATAATATATATATATAATAATAATATATATATATATAATAATAATTATTTATATATATATAATAATATATATATATATATAACAACAATATAATATATATGCTAATATATATATAATAATAATAATAATATATATATATATATATATAATACTCACTCTATATATATATATATAATATGTATATATATAATATATATATATAATAATAATATATATATAATATATATATATATATATGTAGCAACTAATAATAATAATAATATTTAATATATAATATATATATATATATATATATATATATATATATAACTTCAACTATATATATATATATATAATATATAATAATAATAATAATAATAATATATATATAATGTATATATATATAATAATAATAATAATATATATATAATATATAATAATAATAATAATACATTAATAAAATATATAGTAATAATATATATAAAAATATTATATATATATATATAATATATATGTATATACGAAATAATATATATAACACAATATCAAATATGATAATAATAATATATATAATAATAATAATAATAATAATATATAATATATATATATATTAATATATATATATATATATATATATATATATATATATTTACTCTCTCATATATATATATTTTTTTTACATTTAACCACCACTCACGGGCCGAGCCCTGGAGGGGGCAGAAAATAAAACAAGGAAAACCCCACCCAAACCCAAGCCTAACGCAAATCTCTCAGGTGAGCGCAGACGTGAGCTTTAAAGAGAGGAAGATTAAATACAGTTGGAAAAACAGAAGAAGGCAAGGAGTTCCACAGAACAGAAGTAGCTGGAAAGAAAGAGGCACCACAACGAACAAGTCTGGGGTTCTCAATACTCACGCAAAATTCATGCGAGAGCATGGCACCTCTTGTATTGCGCAATGGAGGTGGAATACGAGCGGCCAACTCCCCTGAGCATCTACCGTTGTAGTACTTATCGAAAAGAGATAGGGCGTTTTTCAATGTCAACTAAAAGAAACACAAAAACTAAAATCCTATAATATGTTAAATAATGTTTAAAAGAATATAAAAATTAATCTAAAACTTATCTTAAAATTCTGGATGGTAAAAGATTACAATCCCCACCACTTGCAAAAAGTAAACATTAAAATCTCATTGCAAACAATCAAAATAGTTAAAACAATAATGCCAAAATCGAAACAATGAAATTTAAATTAAAACTTTTATATACATATATATATATATATATATATAAACAAAAAAAAACAAAATATATATATATAATATATATATATATATATATATATATATATATATATATATATATATATATATATATATATATATATATATATATATATATATATTGACTCTTAATCAATAGATACTTGGAAAAAGATTTCCTTTTCAAAATGCAGATAATAATATATGTGTCTGTTTATAGGTATCATTTGTATCTTTTCCCCCTCTCCCCAAACATCTTATAAACCTTTCTCTCTCTCTCTCTCTCTCTCTCTCTCTCTCTCTCTCTCTCTCTCTCTCTCTCTCTCTCTCTCTATATCTCTCTCTCTCTCTCTCTCTCTCTCTCTCTCTCTCTCTCTCTCTCTCTCTCTCTCTCTCTCTCTCTCTCTCTCTCTCTCTCTCTCTCTCTCTCTCTCTCTCTCTCTCTCTCATAAATTTTCTAGATTTGGTCTTTAATTTCACAAAAGGTCCATTTCTCAAAAGGCTCCTTTGGAATCATATATATATATAAATATATATATATATATATATATATATATATATATATATATATAATATATATATATAGATATATATATATATATATATATATATATATATATATATATATATATATATATAATATATATATATGTATAAAGGAAAGAAATATATAAATATTTATATATATATATATATATATAATAACTTAATAACTTTATATATATATATATATATATCTATATATATATATATATATATTTATATATATATATATATATATATATATATATATATATATATATGCTTAACATATATATATATATATATATATATATATATTATATATATATATATATTTTTATAACTTTCTTTCTCTATATATACAAAATGTATTAGAGATAAAATCATTTTCTGTTGCCTTCCTTTAAAACCTTCTATGAATTTAAATTTATATCCCCGCTGCAACATAAAACGTTTTGCTCTCTTCTTTTATATTAAACTAAGAATTTATTACAGTTTCTAGATCTACTTATCTGTCCTTCGAAATTTCTGGCCAAAAATACAA
>JABUQX010133556.1:25000-26245 GCA_015478945.1 Trachelipus rathkii
ATCACTAAAATAAAACAATCTATATTTACAGCAATAATATCGATCATCGAAAATAAAATGGCCATCAAATATTTACAATTGCTAATATCGATACTACCAAAATAAAACAAATAACAACATCAATATTTACAATCCGATATAGCAATATACCATACTAAATCAATATTTACAACCGATACTTTAGATATCCCACAATTAACAAATCCCCTATAGTACTCCTTAACAATCGATATATCGTATCCAAACTCATTCATCAATTTCCCTTACGAATCTTAATAAATTTAGGAATTAATTTGAAGCCCAACTCCATTTTTTTGACTTTCTCTTCACTACTGCCCCCCGAAACTGATACCAATCTCGCGCACTTGTTCTTTCTTTTTTTTTTTTTTTTTTCATATTTCTTTTCCGATGATTGATTAATCCTCCTTTGGTGTATCCTAACTGACTATATAACTTTCTTAATAACATAAAATTAATAATTCTTTCAATAACTATTTTTGTAATTAAAATTATCTACGAATTCTTAAAGGGAAAGTTTCATGTTATGACCAGTCTTTTACTATAAAATTAATTTCAGGTCGAAGAAGTTCATGCTTACGAGGAGAGCGATATGACCAATTTAAAAATAATTTTAAGGCATTCGGTTAACTTATTATGACTAATTTTAGAAATACATATATGCAATTAAAAAGGATAAATATATATCCGTATATAACTATATAGATAATCTACCCAACATATATATATTATATAAATAATATATTATCATCATATATAAATCTAGTGATATACATATATAATTACTATATATCATATATAATAGTAGATTATATATATATATATATATTAATATATATAAATAAATCTATATAATAAAGTATATAATAAATATATATTATTATACTATATATATCATACCGTATAATATATATATATATTATAGTATATATATATATAAATATATATACTTATATTATATATAAATATCTTATATAACTACTAATATCTAAAATATATATCTATATATATATATATGTATATATATATATATATATATATATATATAGCATATATATATATATATATTAATATAATAATAATAATAATATATATATTACTATATTAATATCCGTTATTATAATATAAAACTTTACTATCATATATATATACTATATCATATACTATATATCACACATATAAATTAAACTCAATTCAAGTTTGGCATAATTTAGAAATAGTGTCCTT
>JABUQX010133557.1:0-12624 GCA_015478945.1 Trachelipus rathkii
CGGTATTACTTCGTTCATTTCAGGGGTGAGCCGTTTTCGCATTTATCGTGAAACACTTTCGCGTTTTCGTGCGCCCTTCATATATATATATATATATATATATGAGTTAGAAGAGAAACTTTCATTTCAAAAATTTAATTTAACATTAAAGTTTGCCATAAAATTTTAAAATGTCCTAACCTAACCTAACTTAGCTTAACCTAACCTTACATAATATAACATGGCATAATACAGCATAACCTAACCTAACCTGACTTGACTTGACTTGACTTGACTTGACTTGACTTGACTTGACTTAACTACGACATCATATTTTTTTTCTTTTAGGCATCTTTCTTTATTGTGGCATAAGTTGTGCGAAATTAATAGATTAGTCTTACAAGCCACAAATCTCGAAATTGATATTACACTTTATATTATATATTAATTTCGACATCATTTATTTTTACTACTAAGACTTATCTATTATAAGATACCAAGAATTGAACCCAAAACCTTCTAAACGAGAACCGATAGTAACAAACAAACAAACACACAAGGAAATAAAACGTTAAATATACAATATAATTCATACAATAGCGTATTTTTTTTTTAGTCATCTTTATGTATCTTTCATAACACTATTTTTAATCGTCATTCTGCCTGACTTAATATGCAATAAATAAAGATATATATTGAGAAATATATTGATAGAGAGAGAGAGAGAGAGAGAGAGAGAGAGAGAGAGAGAGAGAGAGAGAGAGAGAGAGAGAGAGAGGTGCTGGAGTTTACATACAGAAGTAGGGCCATTTATTCAGAGGTGGAAAGACAGGTAGAGAGATGTAGAGAGGGGCCAAGATATCAAGAAAGGGATAATATAAAGAAAGAGATAGATAGATAGAGAGAGAGAGAAGCAGAGACAGAAGGAGAGAGAACAAAAGTTCAAGAGAGAGAGAGAGAGAGAGAGAGAGAGAGAGAGAGAGAGAGAGAGAGAGAGAGAGAGAGAGAGATGAAAAGTGTAAAAAGAAAAAGAATTGCCATCAATTGTTGTCACATGGCTAAAATGGCCATAAAAATTCTTTTTATAAGAAGGGTTTCGCGATTATGACATTTTAAGAGACTATTTCTAAAAAGGGGGGCTCCATCTGGCCAAGGGGGCGAGGGGTTATTCACCCCCTGTTCTCTAAAATCTAAATTCAACTCAAGGTTTTTGGCGAATTTCATTTCTTAGTTCTTTGTTCTTCATAAATCCTGAGATGAGAAAAATTGTTAAAAATGGCCGAAATTACTCCAAATTTTTGAGTCATAACATACATCTGCTATTTATGGGAATATATATATATATATATACATATATATATATATATATATATATATATATATATATATATATATATATATATATATATATATATATATATATATATATATATATATATATATATATATATATATATATATATATATATATATATATATATATATATGAGTTCTACAAGCAAGTTTTTTTCGCTCAAGGAGAGTAGTTTTTCTCTCGCGAGGGCGAGAGTTCGAACCTTAGTCTGGCTACCTGAACTGACACCAAAAATTGCTGTCAGTAGGAAATTTTCTGTAATATTCAATTACAATTTACGGAATAGTGAATTACGTTAATCTCAATATCCACACATCACTAAAAAACATAGCCAACACATACAACAGAATAATCTTTTATAACATACAAAATCTCTCTCTCTCTCTCTCTCTCTCTCTCTCTCTCTCTCTCTCTCTCTCTCTCTCTCTCTCTCTCTCTCTCTCTCTCTCTCTCTCTCTCTCTCTCTCCATATGCTTCTAGCATTTGGATGCGAAACCACGTCCACGGTTGCTAGAATTTCCAAATGTGTTGAGCCGAAGTAAGGTTTGCTATCAAGCTTAGATAATCTTTGCATTCTAATCCACTTGGTTAGGAATTACATGTAACACAATTTCCCAGACCAAGACCCTACTGCGGTAGGTAATCAACCCCCCAAATTCATGGGATAGAGGTTCGGTGGCAACAAACTAACTAACTAACTATATATATATATATATATATATATATATATATATATATATATATATATATATATATATATATATATATATATATATATATATATATATATATATATATATATATATATATATATATATATATATATATATATATATATATATATGTATGTATATATATATATATATATATATATATATATATATATATATATATATATATATATATATATATATATATATATATATATGGGGCGAACCCTTATTGCTTAGCATGCGGCGCATGCTTAAGAGAAAAAATAGTTAAAGAAAATTTTGATTGTCAGTATTCTGTGATTTAAGAATAAAGATGGCGATAATTATTTTTCCTCTAACGCTTCTATTAGCAATAAATTCAAATTTATAAATTTTCGAGCAGCCAACGTGAATAAAAATTTGCTTAGTCAATACGATTCTTGCGGTAACTCGAATGCCTGCCATTCTGAGAAGTTTAAAATGGCAAACAGGTGCGCGCGCATGAAATTACTCACGGCGAAAAAGCTATGAAAGCTTGCGGAAACTTAACAACAAGCAAATACTTAGAGAGAGAGGAGAGAGGAGAGAGAGAGAGAGAGAGAGAGAGAGAGAGAGAGAGAGAGAGAGAGAGAGACGCATTTCAGAATAGTCCTTTAATATTCGTTAATTATTTCCTCGTAATTCTAATTTTAAAAAAAAAAAATATATTTTTTTCTGACATTCTGTTTAGTGTTGGTACATTGGCTATTCCATGCCCAAATTTCACAAATTAAAATGATAATAATGAGCAATAAAAAATAGTGTGCAAATAATTATAAACAAAGAATAGTTTAACATAAAGTGTTTAAAAAAGGAAAAAAAAATAATTATAGTAATACTTTTATAATTTTTAATATTCTTTTCATGTCTTTTATTATGTAAATATCTTTGTCATATGCAACAAAATAATTTTCCCATATTCTACAGACATGAACTACAACAAGATATTTTATATATAATTTTTATTTTGAAAAATTATTCAACTGTTATCATTTGCAACGAAAGTGTTATATATATTGTTATGTCATGTTTAATAATAAGAATAAAAAATCCCATTAAAAAAGCTTTTTAACCATCGAACTAATTAAAAAAGCAACAAAAAGTTGATCACAGAAAAAAGGAAGAAAAAGAAAAAAATCCAAAAAGAGCACTGAGACGAACTACATCAACTACCTTTGAAGTGGAGGAACAGCGAAAAAGATAACAAAAAACTATTACTTAACTTCATAAGTGGTGAACCCGGAAAGAACATTCTCTAAAAGATGCCTTCAGACAATTAACAGCAATAACGAAAAATCAAGCACCATGCAGACCGGTGAAGAAGGGAACTTCAGTCACACTGCTAATCCCAGGTCTACCAACCTCAGTTTAACATGACTATTTTCCGTCGACACTAACAACAATCTTAAGATGTTACAATAACGAAAGTTCAAACACCATAAAGACCAGTGAAAACATAAACAACAGCCACACCGTAAATCCCACGCCCACCAGCCTCAGTTTAACGTGACTATTTTCATCGTCTTTAATACCAATTTTAAGAAAGCGAATACCTTTGAGCACATACAGACAGACCAGTTAAGACGGAAACATCAGTGATACAGTTAATCCCAGGCCAACCAGCCTCAGTTTAACATCGCTATTTCCGTCGACACTACGATAACTAGCTACCCTCACTTTGGAAGATCTCACATATTTTAACTTCAGATAAACTTCCACTTTGTCTATAGAGTTCTCTGGTTAAAATAAAAATAAAAGATTCATCCATGTATGGTAATACGTACCATACAACTTTGAACAACATACCACTGCTACTATACATGAATGGGTTACCTGAAGAAATGATTCATTATCAATATATATATATATATATATATATATATATATATATATATATATATATATATATATATATATATATATATATATATATATATATATATATATATATATATAGTACGTTAACATCAACTGGAGAACGCACACCACTGCTGCTATATATACCTGGAATATCGTAAAAGCATGGAGAAGAATCATTTTCAATATAGTGATATGTTTACTACAATGGAGGACCTCATATCAATATCACTAGACATATTTTTATTCAACCTACATTCTTCTTTGTGGTTCATACTTCCTTCAAAATCGCACCAGAGAAATCAGCATTATTCATACGTGCCTGCCTAACTTCCTCATTCAGTTGTTGATTCGTTTTCAATGAAGACCACTTCATCTACTGAGAAACAGGACCAAAGTTCTCATTAGTGCTTAGTGGCTCTGTTTTTAAGGCACGAAGTATTATGTAGTGAACAAATAATTATAAACAAAGAAAAGTTTAACATAAAGTGTGTTTAGGAAAAAAACTAATTATGGTATAACTTTTATAATTTATAATATTCATTTTATGTCTTTTTGCATGTAAATATCTTTATCATATACAACAAAATAATTTTTCCATATTCTACAGATATGAACTACAACAAGATTTTTACATATATAATTTTAATTTTTAAAACTTATTCAACTGTTATCGTTTGCAACCAAAGTGTTATATATATATATATATATATATATATATATATATATATATATATATATATATATATATATATATATATATATATATATATAATGTTTAACAAAAAAAATCCCCAAGAATAAGTTGTTTAACCATAAAAGAAGAAGTTCGTCTCAGATAAGAAAGCCGAAAAAGAAAAAGAAAAATGAAAACTGAAAAATCCAAGAAGAGTACCGAGACGAACTACATCAACTACTTTTGGAAGTATAAAAGATAACTAACACCAGCTTCCAACTTCATATATATATATATATATATATATATAACAATAATATATATATATATATATACTTCTTTATATATATATATATATATATATATATATATATATATATATATACAATTTATATATATATATATATATATATATATATATATATATATATATATATATATATATATATATATATATATATATATATATATATATATATATATATATAATATATATATATATAAAATATGAATAAAGAATACTTATTGTGCTTTGGGATAGAGATATTATATATATATATATATATATATATATATATATATATATATATATTTATATATATACCTATATATATATATATATATATATATATATATATATATATATATATATATATATATATATATATATATATATATATATATATATATATATATATATATATATATATATATATATATATATATATATAAAAGTCGTTTAAATCTGAACCTTTGTTATAATTAAAAAAGATTTATATAAACAATAAATACCTTTAATTGGTGTAGTAAACCTCTGTTAATATAATTTTAACAGAAAATTCAATTCTTATAATTTTGAATATGACAATAATAAATTATAAACAATATAAGTTTTATTATAAAAGAAATATTAAATATTAAATATTAAATATTAAATATTAAATATTAAATATTAAATATTAAATATTAAATATTAAATATTAAATATTAAATATTAAATATTAAATATTAAATTAAATATTAAATATTAAACATTAAATATTAAATATTAAATATTAAATATTAAATATTAAATATAAAATATTAAATATTAAATATTAAATATTAAATATTAAATATTAAATATTAAATATTAAATCTAAATTCAATTAAAATTAAATTTAAATTAAATTTAAATTAAATTATATTAAATTAAAATTAAATTAAAAATTAAATATTAAATATTAAATATTAAATATTAAATATTAAATATTAAATATAAATTGTTAATATCTATAACAACTAATCCAATGAATGAAAATAAATAATTGAAAATAAAAAATAATAATAATAAATTAAAAAACTAAATAAATTCTAAAATAAAGTAACAATAATAAAAAAAAATATATTAAAATTCAATAAAATGGATAAAAATTGCAGATAGAATAAGTAAGAAATAAAAGTTACCTTTATTGAATAAAGAGAAAAGGAATTTTAAAAAGAAATAAAATTGTTGAAAGCTTAATTGAAATATTGGAGCGGAGCCAAAAGCCTTTCATAATAAAGAAAGTCGAAGGTTGTAAAATGTCGTGTTTCAAGTTTCTTATTTTGGAGATTGGAAGAGCAGTTACTCTTCTTCTTCTTCTCTTACTCCTCTTCTCTTTCTTTCTTTCTTCCTTCTTCTTCTTGTTGTTCTTGTTGTTCTTCTTGTTCTTCTTGTTGTTGTTGTTGTTGTTGTTCTTCTTCTTCTTCTTCTTCTTCTTCTTCTTCTTCTTCTTCTTCTTCTTCTTCTTCTTCTTCTTCTTCTTCTTCTTCTTCTTCTTCTTCTTCTTCTTCTTCTTCCCTTTTCTTTTTCTTTTTCTTTTTCTTCTTCTCTTTCTTCTTCTTTTTTTCTTCTTTTTCTTCTTCTTTTTCTTTTTTTCTTTTTTCTTTTTCTTTTTTTCTTTTTTTCTTTTTCTTTTTTTCTTTCTTGATTTTCTTTCTTTTCTTCTTTTTTTTTTTCTTCTTTTCTTTTTCTTTTTCTTTTCTTTTTTTTTATTTTTTTTTTTTATTTTTCCTTCTTTTTCTTCATAATATTTCTGTTCCTCTTTTCCACTTTTTTATTTCACGCTCTTTTCTTTCTCCTTATTCCTTTTCCGATTTTATGCCATTACTTCCCTTCTTTCATTATCCCGTCAGAGTTCTTTTGTAAACTTGCTCGCGCGCGCTCGTGTGTGTGTGTGGGTGTGTGTGTGTGTGTGTGTGTGTGTGTGTGTGTGTGTGTGTGTGTGTGTGTGTGTGTGTGTGTGTGTGTGTGTGTCTACACTTCACCCTTTTTTTCGAGCTTTTCACTTCAAATGACCGAACGTTAAATGATTTTTCAATTTCGGCCCTTGTTTCTGTTATTAGATATTGCATCTCCACACGAAAGATCTCAGAAATATTTACTTTCTCTCTCTCTCTCTCTCTCTCTCTCTCTCTATATATATATATATATATATATATATATATATATATATATATATATATATATATATATATATATATATATATATATATATATATATATATATATATATATATATATATATATATATATCCTGACAACGAAAAATGCTTGAGCATGCGCAAAGTTATAATAATATACCTATCCCTAAACACAATAATCACCATATATATATATATATATATATATATATACTATATATATATATATATATATATATATATACTATATATATATATATATATATATATATATATATATATATATATATATATATATATATATATATATATATATAATTGATGTAATTGAAATACAAAGCTTACTTGCAAATCTGATATTAAGTAGTGAATTACCATAGCGATTCTTCACTTGGAGATAAACTCTGCCCTCCTATTCTTCTTAAGAAACTTCTGTACCACCTCCTCATAAAATGTCGATCGAATATTTAAGTCATCAAGTCATTAACATTTTATTGCACAGCGGGTAGAGCTTTCAGGAAGAATCCCTACTTGAATCTGGTGTCTTCTAAAGCCACGAATATATTTAATATGAGGTCACTATCATAAGATGACATCCAATTAGGCATTTGAAAAAGGGTGCCAAATACATAAAAATTGCGAAGTTTTAGAAAACAAAACGCCGGAAACAAAAGGAAAAAAAGGGTTGCAAAAACAAGGATCCTTAGTCCAAGATGGAAAACAATGCCCCCGATAAAATGAGAAAAGTTTGGCACCAAAAAGCAGTTTTTTAACAGGTTCTTTGAAAACAACAAAACGCGCCGAATAAATGAAAAAAGTTTGGCCCCCAAAAAGCAAAAAGCAAGTAAAGGGTTGGAAAAAACAGACCGCAAAAATGTGAAAAAGGGTACAACCAAGACGCAGTTTTTAAAAACAAGATGAAAAACACGGGCCGAATGAAAAAAAGTTGGGCCCAATAAAAAGCTTTAAACAAAAGGTTTTGAAAAAACAAAAGCTAAAGAACAAAAAAGCAAAACCAAGAAAAAAAAAAAAACAGTTAAAAATGGTTTGAAAAACCCAAACCGGCCCAAAATGGGAAATAAAAAGGGTGCCAACAGAGGAAAACCAAAAAGTTTTAACCAGGTGGGAAAAGACAAACCGCCCCGAAAAAGTTGAAAAAAAGGTCAACAAAAAAAAATTTCTTAACAAGGTTTTTTTTTTTTTTTTTTATAACCCAACAGGCTTTTAATTAAGACAAAATTTTGCAACCAAAAAAGAACAAAAGTTATCTAAAGGGTAAAAACCCCAACGCCCAAAAGATAAACAAAAATCCCTCAAAACAAAAAAAAAAGGGCGCCCAAAAAAAGGTTTTACAGGTGGGAAAACATGTGCGGAAAGAATGAAAAAGTTCAAACAAGGAAAAGAAATTTTTAACAAAAGGTTTGAGAACGAAATTCGGGAAAATTGAATAAATGTTTGGCGTAAAACCAAGAAAAAAAAAAAAAATAACCAACTTTTTATCTAAGGTGAATACCCCGAAAAACCCCAAAAAAGAAGAACTTTAATAAAAAGGTGGGGCAACAAAAAAAAAACAGATTTTTTGCAGGGTTTTGAAATCACAAAGAATGGTAAAAAAAAATATGCCCCAGACCCAAGAGCAGTTTTTTACGGTTGGAAAAAAAAAACCAGCCGCGGGAAGGAGAAAATGTCTTTTTTTGCCAAAAACAGGGAAAAAAAAGGCCAGTTGTAAAAACAAAGGTGGGGGGGGGGAATAACCAAACGCCCGGAAAGATAAAGTGGCAAACAAGAGGGCAAGCTACCAAAAGTTTGGAAAAAAAACAACTGGAAGGGAAAAAAAAGTTGCAAAGCAAAAGCAGAAAAAGTTACGGGTTTGGGAAAAAACTGGCCGGCCCAAATGGAAAAAAAAGTCTTTGGGGGCAAAACAAGAAAAAGCACTTACAAAGGTTCTTTTTGAGATAAAACCCCCAAATGGGGCGAAGGAAAAAAGTTTCTTGTACAAGCGAAACCGCGAAGTTGGCGTTTCAGGTAATCAAAAACCGGAAATTGAAAAATTGTGACTAAGAAAATCATCAGTTCAGCCGACGTGATGCACGACGTAAATGAAAGGTTGGAAAAATCAAGAGCTTTTTACAGGTTTTCTAAGACCAAAATCGGGAGAAATAAAGTGTGCCCCACAAGAATAGCAATATTTTACAAGAAAAGATAAAAAAAACAAATAAATGAGAAAAAAAGAGATTTAACCAAAACCAAGAAAAAAAAAAGACCCCATGTTATTTTGTTAAGTATGGGAGCGGGCGAAAAATAAAAGTTTATGCAACAGGATGGTTTAGTTTAGTTTGGTGTAAACTAGTGGAAAAAAAAAAAAAAACCACGGTTTTACTCTGCTTGCAAACAGGCAAAGAAGAAAATAAAAAGCAAATTAACAAGTTTAAACCAATGGGGGATCAGCATTCGAAGGCAAACAAGCAAAAAAAAAAAAAAAAAGCAAGTTTAAGAACCAGGTTGAAAACCAAAAAGGCGAAATGAATAAGTGGCAAAACAAGAGGCCCAAGTTTTTTTTTACGGGGGTTTTGAAAACATAAACGGGGGGTCCCGCATGCAAAAAAAAAAAAAGTTTGGCAACTTTAATGCCACTTTTAAGGTGAAAACAAAATGCCCCCCCCCCGAACGGAAAAGTGGGGCAACAAAGAAGGTAAAAAATGTTTTTTCTACAGGAAACGAAAAAAAACGAAAAAACTTGAAAAAAAAGTTTTGGCAAACAAGAAAAAAAAAAAGCCCCCTGTTGTAAACTAAAAGGTTTGGGAAACCAACGGCCCCGGAAAAAATGAAAAAAAGTGAAAAATCAAAAAAAAGGCAAAAAGTTACAAGGTTTTAAAAAAAACACACGAGAAAATAAAAAATTGGTTGCCGCCAAACAGAAAAAAGCAGTTTAACAAGGTGGGAAATAAAGCACGGGGGAAATAAAAAAAAATTGCCCCAAAAACAGCAGAAAGCAAGTACAAAGTGTAAATGCTCCCTCCCGAAAAAAAATAAAAAAGTTGGCCAAACAAGAAACAAAAAGTTTAAACCAAGGTTTTTTTTTTGAAAAAAGCCAAGTGGGCAAAATATCTGGGTTCCATTTCAGAGATAGGTTTCTGGAAAAAAAAAAAAACAAGGCCGAAAAAATATAAATGATTAGAAACAGAAGCAAAGGCCAACAAGTTTTACAAAAGCGGTTGATGTAATTATTATAAAGCTTACAAAGCACTTAGTTTTCAAAGACCAAGGAAGAAACGGTTAGCAAGGAAAAAACAACCGGAGGAAAAAAAAATAAAAAGTTGGGCCCGCACAAAAAACAAGAAAGCCAAACTTGCCAAGGTTGCAAAAAAAACAAAACGCGAGAAATAAAATGGGTTCAACAAAGAATAAAACCAGTTTTTTTACCAAGGGTTAAAAAAAAACCGAAAACGAAGTTTTCTAAACTGAAGAAAAATCAGAAGAGAAGCATCTCTTTTTACAATTACAAGGTTTTAGATTTTGATTAGTGAATGTGGCAAACAAGAAAAAAAAATTTGGGGGAAGTTGGCCTTGACAACGAGATTTTGGGAACAGACGAACCCAGTGAAATGAAAAGGTGGGCGAACCAAAAAAACAAAGAAAAGCAAAAAACTTTTAACAAGTGTTGGAAAACAATGAGGAAGAAAAAAAAGTTGGCCAACATAAGAAAAAGGCCAGTTACAGGGTTGGAAAAAAACAAGCGGGAAGTTGAAAAGGTGCCCAAAACCCAAAAGCAAAAAAGCAAGTTTTACGGGGTGAAACAAACCGCCCGGCGCAAAATGAAAAAAAAAAAAAGTAGGCAAAAAACCAAGAAAAAAAGCCTAAAACAAGGGTGAAAACAAAAATGCGCCCCACCGGGGAAAGAGGAAAAAAAAAAGTGGCAAAAACAAGGGAAGCCAAAAAAAATTTTGTCCAAGGGTTTGGAAAACAAAAAACGGGCGAGAAGAAATGGAATAAAAGAAAAGGTGTCCAACAAGAGAAAACAAAACAAAAAATTTTTTACACAGGGTAAAAAAAAAAATAACAACGCCCCAAAAAAAATAACAGAAAGAATCAGCAAAAAAGAAAATAGTTTTACAAAGGTTGAAAAAAATTAACATGGGGATGCCGAAAGAAAATAAAAAGTGGCGCAAAAACAACAAAGAGCCAAGTTAAACAGGTTTTTTGGGAAACAACGCCTAAATAAAACCGTAACCAGTTTGCAACCAGAAAGGAAGCCATTTTAACAGGTGAAAAACAAACGGGGCAGAAAAAGGAAAAGTACACCAGGAAGCCATTCAGCGGGAAGAAAACAACGCGAAATGAAAAGGTTTGCCAACAAAAGCCGCCAACTTAACAGAAAGAATGAAAACAACCCGCCTTAGAAAAACTAAACGTGGGCCAACAAAAGACAGAAAGTTAACCAAAGGTTATAGAAACACCGCGAAATGAAAAGTCAAGGCAGCCCATTTACAAAGGTTGAAATCCAGGCCCCGGAAAGCATGGAAGAAGTGGGGCGAGCAAAAAAACGGGCCCATAACAAGGTACGCAATACTCAATTGGCCCCAAACAAAAAGACAGTAACAGGTTTGGGGAAAACCAACGCTAAAAATAAAGAAAGCAAACAAGAAGCAAGTTTTACACGGGGGGAAACAACGCAAAAAAGAAAAAAAAACAAACCAAAGAAAAAACAATTTTTTTACAGTTTTTGAAACAACGAGAAAAATAAAAAATAAAAAAAAGTTATCAACCAAGAAGCCCAAAGTTTACCCAGGGTTTGGAAAAAAAAATAGGGCGGAATTGAAAAAAAAATTGCAAACCCCCAAAAAGAGCCAAGTTTTAAAACGGGGGGGGTGAAACCCAAAGCGACAACAAAAGTTTTGGGCAAAAACAAGAAAAAAACCAAATTAAGTTGCTGTGGAAAACAAACCGGCCGGAGAAAGAATAAAAAAAAAGTGCAACAAAGGTGCATAACATTAGGAAGGAGAAAATCTAAGAAAAACCAATGTTTTGAAAAAAAATGCCAAAAAAACAAGAAAAAAAAAAAGCACATTTTTACCCAGGTAAAAAAAAAAAAAAAAAAACAAAGTTTGGCGAAGGAAAAAAAGTTTGGGGCCAAACAAGAGAAAAGGCCATTTACTAGTGCAGAAAACGTTGGGAAAATGAAAAAGTTGCAGGCAAAGAAGCCCCCCAAAAAATCTAACCAGTTGAAAAAAATACAATTTTGCCCGGAAAAAGGAAAAAAGTTTTTGGCGGGCGAAAGAAAGAAAAAGCAAAGTTTGAACTAAAAAAAGAAAAAAGCCCAAATGGAAAAAAATTCCCCCCCACAAAAACAGAAAAAAAGGCAAAGTTACGGGTGGAAAAAAAAACAACGCGCAATGAAAAAAAATTTTTGCCAAACAAAGAAGCCACCTTGATAGGTTTTCAGAAATTGCCAAAAAAGGAAAAAAAGTTGCAAATCAAAAGAAAAGGAAAAAAGTTTAACAGAATGGCAAAGGCAAATAAAAAAGTTTGCAAAAAAAACAAAAGCAATTAACGACCCACGACGGGGGGGTGGGAAACCAGTA
>JABUQX010133558.1:7500-12500 GCA_015478945.1 Trachelipus rathkii
ATATAAATATAATAAATATATAATAAAACCAATTAATCAAATATAATAAATAAAAATATAAAATAATAATTTAATAATAATAATAATAATAAATAATTAAACAACAAACCATCCTAAATTAATAATAATTAAATAAATGAATAATTGCATAATAATAATAATAGCATAATAATAATAAATTTAGATCAGTATATAAAAAATATAAATAAATAGATAATTAATATCCTAATAATATAAGTTAAATTAAATTATAAATCAATAATAATATAATAATAATATAAAAAATAATAAACCAATAATAATAATAACAAGACGTCCGCGCTCTGTCCTTAATCTTCATCATAAAATGTAAATATTTTATTTTAGATTATATATCTATTCTTTGAGGAATAAATTCCTTAAATTTGTTCTATTGTTCATTATACTTGAGACTTTATGAAATATAATGCAAAAATATAATTATTAAAGTATTGTTTTAGAACAAAAATTCAAACCTTAATATAAAGTAATAAATGATAAATCAAAGTTCACTTTTACGAGTGATTTTTCTTTTTGTAATCACCTTCTTTTTTTTAGTTGTTCAGGATATTCCGACCAGCGATAGTCCTGGAACTGTCTAAATAAAAAATATAGAAATCATATAAGATAGATTTAAGGAGCATCCGTTAGAACAGAAATTACAGTTTACCAGAATTTGTGGTAAAATTGTACAATGCAAATAAAAATTGCTCTTTGATCCTCTTATTCCTTCGTAACTTTGAATTACCCGTTTGATACCTCCTTTTCAATTAGAAATCAGTCACAAACTATAATTATTTTATTCCTATAAGAAACTTTTCATGTGATAAACTTTTGATTTACGGAATTAAATCATTTTGAACATGGATGTATTCTGCTCCCAATAACTTTCTTGTAAACTAAGGACGAAATGTTTGAGTAATAAAATAAAATGCAAAAGCTAAGTTTGAAAAATGCATTTCAATTTCAAAGCTTATGTAATTAAGTGATTTTATAAAAAAAAATTAATCATGGCAAATATTTTTACATGGTTAAAGCTTCATAATATTTAAAGTCACTCTATTTCTTCTATTATTCTTCTAAAATTATTTCTCCATTCTCTTGATGCTGCTAGTTAATCATTAAGTCCTTTTTAAGTTTTGTTCGTAAATTTAAAGACATAGCTAAACACTTTCTACATCATTTAAGAAATAAGAAACAATAGGAGGGGTGATTCAAGAAATTTACAGATTGCTACTTCGGCGATACTTTCGTCAACTTGCTTGTATTACGTTAATTCTCTCAAAACATTTTACATAGTTTAAAGGAGCAGATGTTGCTTTAGCTTCATGGATTCAGTATTTAACGTAGCATCTTGCAATAAAGCATGTTATATGCATAAGTGATATTTCTTCTTCTTTGGTTAACTGAAATTTGGTTCGAAATAAATATATTTTTAAAGAATATATATGGATTTCGCTATCCATCTGACCATATGACATGCACCTGGCTTTCTGAAATGTATGCTCTCGGGGGGAACGCCTCCCAAAAAAAAATAATTGCAAGATCAACTAGTTCCCAATAGTCTTCTCGAGTAAGTCTTTTAGAAATTATATTATTCATGCATTTCGAAATAGTATCTGCATCAGCACCAATCATTTTCAGATTTTAGTGTTCTCAACACCTAGAATAAATTTCTGAACATTAATGTTAGACCAACTTTTTTGAAATCTTCTGAATAATGGAATTTTTGGCCTCGAAGCTACAAATTTGTTTTTTGTAAATACTGTTTCTAATATAATTTTAAAAATGTCATGACGGAAATCAAAATATAAAATATTACTGTCCAATTTTTGTTTTAATAACGTACAAGCAACTTTAATTCTGCCTGTATTTGAAGCAGTAGTGTCAAAACAAAATGCTTGTACTTTTTCAATCAAATACCGCTTCTCCAAAGTCTCATAAATTGCAGAGGCCATTTCATTACCGGTTGCTTCCTGCAAATCTGGGACACCTAGTAACGTTTCTACATTATTTTCAGTATCGCTTATAGCCAATCTTTATCGTGTAACAATAAAGATATATCGTGTAACAATTTCGTATCCAAGTAAATAGTTACAAATTCTGTATCAATAGCGCAGGTTTTCTTTTATGTTTCTGGATTATTGTTTTCGTAATTGATTCCGTTGTTTTCGAATAGGAGTTCGATTAATTAGGTAAGGGGTTAGATCTAAAGAAACGGCTTTCATAAACGCCATTATTAAATGAACGGAATCTCGCTCACTAACTTTACATTTATCTAATGCTGCAGCTAATCGTGAAGTGAGTAAATTAATTCGAGCTCTTTTCCTTTGGTTTTTCCAATCACTTAAATTTTGTGGTTCTTCTTTTCTCAACACCTTCCTCGGGTTATTTCTAGCAGAGATTCTACGAAAAGCTTTCTGGAGTCAGAACAACATCCACATCTTGTGTAAATAAACATCTTTTGTCTAATAACACTATTCGTTACTTTACGGAATTAACAACATAAATAATAATTATGCTTATATTCAGAAAACTGGTTGAAGTTGAACTGTATCGCTAAAACTCTTTCTTTTCTATTCTTTCCTTTTCTAAATCTCTGCAACCTTCTTCTTTTAATACCATATAGTTTTCTATCAACGTCGGCCATCGAACCTGATCGTCCCCTTTCACGATGTTTGACCAGAAATTGTCTATCTTCTTCGATTGTGATCATTTGCAAGGCATTCTGATGTACTATGTCAAATAGACCTTCCAAATTATTAGAAAATTCTTGTTGTTTCTCTAGGATGATATTGCTACTTTTATTCCTGTCTTTGACCAATGCTTTCAATTTACCTTTACATTTATAAGGTGTTTGTGCAGTGATTTTTGCTTTCCTCCAATAAATCAAGCATTCGTTTACGACAAGCGTTGCACTTTCATTAAAAATAAGTTTGACAACTCGCATGCTATAAGACAAAGTATATAAATATTTGTTGCAGAAAAGATTTCGACATTTTGCTATTAATTACAATGACCAACTGTAAATAAAAATGTTATATTATTTCCGAAAACAAACACACTCTTTGCTAAAAAAAAACACATATAACTGAGAGTGAATTTTTCTTAAAACCTGTTTAGAGCATGCGCGAATTTGTTATATCGTTGTCTTTGCCGAGGTTTACCAACTCGTTTATTTTATAAAGTTATTCAGCAAAAAATGTTTATATCCTCCTACTTTATATCCTCCAAGTTTTATTGTAACTGCTTTAGAAATGAAAAGTTGTCAAAAAAAGGCTAAATATATATATATATATATTATGATACTATATATAATATAATTATATACTATATATATATTAGTATATATATAATATTATCATTATATATATTATATATATATATATATATAATAATTTAATATATATATTATTAATATAATAATATATAAATATATATATATATATATAAATATATATTAAATATATTATATATAATAATAAGTATATATATATATATATATAATATTTATATATATATATATATATAGAATATTAAACTATCATCAACCATTAAAGCTGTCTCTATGCGCTGACCCATAGAATGAAACTAAAAATATTACGGACTTTGTACATCAACCTCTTTATCTGATGTATATTCGTCGTACGTAACCTGGGATTGAGCGTAATAGACTAATCACCACATTATATTGTAGTGACGTCATTCATTATAACGCACAGTCATAAGAGGCAGTTGTTTGAAAATTGGATATGTGATAACCTCTGGTGAGTGAGCATGTTTCGTGAAAAATAAAAATTTTAAACAAAATATATCAATGCTTGGTCATGCAAAAGAAATATAATAGTATATGTACAGCATATAGACGAAGGCGAGTAACTTGTAGAGTGAAGATCTGCATATATTAGAGGTGGAGCAGTCATGTGCATAATAAGAAGTTCGTTTATGTAAGTAACAACAGGTGACGTTAGCATAGATGCTCCAAGAGAAGTTATGAAAATTTAGTTTCGCCAGGTCAGACAGTGTTAAGAGATAGATAGATAGATAGATAGATAGATAGATAGATAGATAGATAGATAGATAGATAGATAGATAGATAGATAGATAGATAGATAGATAGAGATGTCGTAATTAATAAGTTATTTAAACCAAGATAGTATGTTGAGCTAGTTTACGTTAGACATTGTTAGGTTGGAATGCTAAGACAGGGTAGGTTTGGTTACGTTATGCTAGACAATGTATTATGAAAGATCGGTTGAACAGTGAATAGCTAGAGAGTAGCCGTATAATTGTGCTAAGTTTCATATTTTGTGCAACATTTGGCTGCCATAGTAATCATTTAAGAGATTATCAATTAATAGTGGCGGTATAATTAATAAGCTCTCTGTGATAAGTTTCATATTTTGTGCAACATTTGTTGATTGCCATTATGATCACCTATGCAATTTTAGCTGAATTCACCATTAAAATATTTTAAGGGTAAAATCCTATTTTGGGGTTTGGTCCCCACCTCATTTGGGGACCTTACCATTTCTGATTCCTCTGGAATCATCATCCTTCGTCGTCGCTCCTCCTTCAGCTTCTTTTATTAAGCACTTTGTGATTTTTTTTTTTTTTTTTTGTCTGGGAAACTCTCATCATGGGTTCTCTCAGACACCCTTGAGGGATCTGAAACTATCTTATTCGGGTTCTACAAGCTCATAAACTTATGCACTGACGTCAAAATTGTGTTGTTAAGCGTATGTTTGCTAATTCAACATCGCACCGGCTCCTGCACCGACTCCGACACCGTCTTAGGATATGGCTCATATGATCCGGCACATAAGCGTCCCCAGTCTCTAACATTTTCTTCTTCATCCTTCCTTTATATTCTTCTTCTGCTACGCACTCTGAGCTTTTCTTCTGGCTCCTGCTCCGACTTCGGTTCAGTGTTCCGGAACAAGAGTCAACACAGGCTCCGGCCTTTTCTTGAACTCCGATTC